>JAAAKE020095011.1:0-19750 GCA_010014785.2 Anisolabis maritima | reverse complement strand
ACATTGCATTAGACATAATGTGGAGCCGTTTTTGGACAAGCTGATTACTTGAGATGAAAAGTGGATTCTGTACGACAATATTAAAAGAAGAAAAGCTTACTGCAAACCTGGAACATAATCAGCAACTCTTGGGAAACCAAATATTCATCAAGAAAAAGTACTGCTCTGCAGTGGGACAGAAAAGGTCCAATGTATTACGAGTTGCTGAAACTAGGAAAAACTGTCAATGCGAATGTGTACTGTAACCAGGTTGATGAATTGCATGCAGCTATCAAAGAAAAAAGGTCAGCCTTAACGTCCAGAAAAGAAATCGTGTTCAACCATGATAATGCTGGACCATATACAGCAATGATGACATAACAAAAACTTAATGCGTTGGGAAGGGAAGTTCTTAGTCACTCACCATATTCATCTGACATTGGACCATCTGATTACTACTTACTCAGATCTCTGGAAAATTGTCTACCGGTAAAAAATTTTATTCTTTCGTAAGTGTTTCAAAGGCAGTTGCTCGCTATTTTCACTCCAAGGACGTGAACTTATAAATCAGGAATTTACAAATTACCTGAAAGATGGTAACAAGTTGTTACAAATGGAAATTATATCATTGAATAATATAAAACTTATTTTTATAAATTGATTCAAATGTTTTCTTTAAAATACGACAGAACTTTTCCTTCAACCTAATAAAATTGTATATATTGTTGATTTTTTTGTATATTGCATTAATTTTTAGGATATTCAAGATGATATGGCAGATATGCTTGAGCAAGCTGATGAAGTTCAAGAAGCCCTTGGTAGAACCTACGGAATGCCTGATGTTGATGAATCAGAGTTAGAAGCAGAATTGGAAGCCCTAGGAGATGAAATTGCCCTTGATGATGATGCTTCTTATTTGGATGATGCTGTAGCAGCTCCCAAAGTTCCCACCAAGGAACCTGGTGCAGATACACTTACAAATAAGGTCAGTATTAAATTCACAAAGTTTAAAGGAATTAAATGAATTAATTTAAAAAAATTAAATATTTTTTATAATAGGAAAAAAAAAAACAGAAAATTAATGTATAGTTTAAATTTTTATTCAAATAAAAGTAAATAAAAAACTCTTAAAAGGACAATAATAAAGGCTTAAATTAAAATTTGTTTAAAAAAGAAATCTTATTTATAAACTCTTTTAAAGATTAGGGACAATGGAACATATTTAAAAATGAGGATATTAAAAAATACAAAAATAAAAACATTGTGAAAAGTTTTTAACATTTTTTTAAATGAATACAATATCTATCTATCTACATTTAATAAGAAATAGATTTTTAAATGAAATATGAAATAATTATTTACATACATAAATATATTACAATGATGAGAAAAATGAAAATTGATGTCTACTAAGGTGATTTTCAAAAATTAAATATTTTTTCAATTTTCTTTTTAAAATTTGAAGAATTAAAAAGCAAGTTTAAAATTTTTTGTTTTTAGCCCATAAAAATCAATTTTTAATATTTCTTTATAAAAATTGTTATATTTATGAGTAAAAACTTTGATCTCTTCTGAATTAATATATATATATATCGTTATAAGGGATTTCCCTAAATATGATGAGCATTTTTTTATATTATTTAAATTATATATTTTCCAAGAGCATCTACTTTATTTTTTTTTTTTTTAGTGTTTTGAGATTTTTTAAACAAAATTTCAATTATTTCGTTATTTTTAAAAAATTATACCTCTATGTATATCAAAACAATTTAAACAAAAGTTGAAGGGAAAAGGAAGTTAAAGATGAAATATATATATATATAATTTCCTAATCGACCTTTCGGACCCAGATTGAGATTTGAAAGTTGTCAAAACGGAATCAGATTCGTATATATTTGTTATATTGATAAAAGAATCAAATATAATAATAGTTTTTAGGTGTAACCCATTGCTAAAATCGTTGAAAAGTAAAACAATGTAGAAGAAAATATATATATATATATATATATATATATATATTTTATAATGTTTTGACAACCTCCAAAATACCAAATTCTATAAGCGAAACATTCCATTAAGTATTATAAACGCAGTGTGCAATAGTGATGCAACTACACATGCGTATTTTACTATTCGTACGTTTTTCCAATTTGCAGATTAATGGTTCATGTTCTTATTGGACCAGACCTTTACTTCTCGGTTGCCTTAGTTTCTTTTAATTGCATACAATTTTTCAAAACTGAAATTCAATGTATTATAATGGTATTTATTTATTTTTTTTTTAGATTAAAAAAAAATGTATATATATATATATAATGTTGATTACTTTACCTAACACAAAACAATATAAACAATAAATAATGGCTACGTTTAAACATAAAATTTTTTCACTAAAAATATTGTCTATTATTAATTCAAATTATTTTCTTTGCTTGAGAAAATCAATCTGTTTTTTTTTTCACAGGACGGTGTACCTGTGGATGAATACGGCCTGCCTCAAATACCAATGGCACAGCAGCATTAAAACCCGTCTTTTTTTTATAAATTATATATATTTATATTTTAAATAAAATATATTTCTAATTTTTAGCTTGACTGTAAACAATTTCACAATGCTTCGAAAATTCATTTGCTAAAAATAACCAATTAAAAACTTTTATTATATATATTCATATATATATAATTAAAAAATAATAATTCAGTATATATATAATGTATGTATAGGTAATTCTTAAATATATATATATAAATATAGTATATAATTAAACGTTTGTTTTATTTATAACTTGTTCACTAATACAAAGGTATTATAGATTAATAACATATATCTTAGTTTTATATATATATACATGGGTAGAGAAAGACATTGATAAAATAAGAGGAGTTTTGAAATTCTTTCTTTAAAACAAATAAAATGGCGAGTATAGTTCAAAATTAATTTAAGTTCTAAGAACACTCGCGTCCAAATATATATTATATATATTGTTTCAGAATGGAGGAAGGGAAAAAAGCCAGCAACTAAAAAATTTTCTTCAATATGTTTAATTCTATATGTCAGGCTTAACTTTTTCCTCTATTAGAAACTTTGAAGAATAATTTATTTGTTGGCTCTTTTCCTTCCTTCTTTCTGGCTCCAGTCACCTTTAACATTTTTTTTTTATACAAAATTGTATAAGATTTATGGAATCGGACTGGGAAAAGCATCTTCAGAAAAAACGCCATGTGCTGAAGAAGGAGGCTGTCCACTGTTATAGGAAATAGGTTCCACAACATTTACAGTAGGAACAGAGACAGGTGGGGTTGGAGGTGTTCCAATGAGTGGAGGGCCATTTTCGGAAGGAAATCCATAAAAGGTTGGTGCTGGAGGTCTAATAGGAGCAGGCACTCCATTATCACCAGTTGGAGGATAGGTTATGAAATGGGATGGTGGAGGTCCCAGAGGTTGAGGAATTGTTCCTGGAGGTGGTGGACCAATTGGTCCTGGAGGTGGTCCTCCTAATGTTCCTGGAGGTGGTGGAGGTACTAGTGAACCTGGGGGTGGAGCGCCTATTGCTACCGGAGGTGGAACTCCTAGTGGTCCTGGTGGTGGAACTCCTAATGGTCCTGGCGGTGGAGGACCTAATGGTCCTGGTGGTGCCCCTAGTGGTACTGTTGGTGGTGGTGGACCTAATGGTCCTGGAGCTGGTGCACTTATAGCTCCTGGAGGTGGTGCCCCTATTGGGTGGATTCCAATTACAGGCGGGGGAACAGGTCTCAATGGTGGTTGGGGTGGTCCAGGTGCTGGTGAATAACCTCCAGGCGGGATGAGTTTAGGCGGCGCATATGTCACTTCCATTTGTGAGAGCACTAAGAGAAATTTAAGAAAATAAAATCAAATATTGTAAAGTAAAATTCAATAAGATTTTTAAATATAATAATACCTGTGATTGCATCATGAGAGCCCACAATTAAAGCAAGCGGATAATTTGGTGGATAATGATCAAGTTCATAATCTGGGGGATAATCCCGTAAATGTGGAGGTGGAGAACCAGGAGGAGGTGGTGGCGGTGATCTTTCATAATCCTCAACTGTAGGTTCAACGACAGGTGCAGGAACAACAACTTCTTCAGTTTCTGTTTGTACTGGTTGACGCACCACTTTAACTTTAACCTAAAAAAAATTAAAATATATCATTTTGACGATTAAATATATATCAAAAATTTATAAACGATCATTTTTTTAAAGGGGGGATTCATTTATAAATTACATATTTTTATTTATTTACCTTTGTCTTTTTCTTCTTGTAACGTTTTTCTTTAGGTAATTTCCTCGGGGGAGGTGGAGGAGAAGGCAAATCTTCCCCTCCTGATGGTGATGTTCCTTCTCCAGGACGAACACCATCAGCAAACATAACAGTCTTATGCTTAGTAGTTAATTCCGTTTCTTCAAGAGGTTTTTCTCTACAAAATAAAAAATTTTATATTATTTGTAAAATAAATAAGTATTAATATTTAAAATAAAACTCACCGAAAACCGGGAGATATTAATATCCCTCTTCCCGCTTCAGGCAGTGGAATTTTTGGACGTTCTTTTCTCTTTAATTTAATTTTAGGAGTAGATTCACTTTCTTTGGTATCATCGTCCATTTCGGGAACTTTGGACATCGCCTCCTTTAAGAGAATAATAAATAAAAGTATAGATAAAAGAATAATAAATATATAAATTTCAGAAAGTCAATTTTAAAAAAATCAATAAAGAAGAAAAATGTATTATAAGAAATTTATTATTATCATCTTTATTAAAAAAATATGTTTGAATTTTTTTAACAAATTTGGATTAAATTATTCTAACTAAATAATGGATGGACACCCACAGTATTTGTTTAAGCAAATGACATATAATGAAACTTTTAATTCATTTAATAAAATTATAAATTCAGTACTTAAATTGAATCTAAAGGCGTCTATAATTAATGACTTTTTGTCTAAAATCAATTTTATTTATAGTTTATCCTGAGGGTAAAGATTTCAGTGGACTCCAAGAGACCATCTCCATCTATCTTATTCCATACTGTGGGAAACTAGGGGTAGAATAAGAAAGTTTTTTTTTTTTTTTAATTGGCTTTGTATATTGCATCAAAAAGATGTCTGTCTGATAAAAAATTTAGATATATAACAAAAATAGAAAGAATTGAATGGGGAGCGATATATATATATGTGAATCAACTGAGATAAGAAATGGAAATATATATCTGCAGGACATAATTTTCCTTTTTACATGAGATTAATAGGTACCAAGAAGGAAAGTGTGTGATATATAAAAAAAAATCTAAGATAATTTGGGTAACAGTTATTGTCTCAATTAAACAAAAAACTTGTCTTAATGTTAATGTGTGCGTAAAAAAATTCGAATTGTATTAAAATGGAAAAGTGAATGTTGGAGTTCTGATGATAACGGACTGGGATGCCAAACTACAAAGTGCCTCTCAATAGAGAAGGAAGATTAAGAATTAAACTTCATTTTAATACTTATATACTGATATAAAAGCTATCCAATTCAAGAAACTACGAGTGAAGCCACCATATATAAAAAAATATAGTCCATGTATTAAATTATCCATTAATTAGTAAAAAAAAATCTTTACCTCGATAAGTTTCATTTCTTCTTCATCAACATCAAGTTCATTCTCCTGTTTTTGTTTCTGAAAAAAAAAAAGATAAGATTTTAATAATTAAAATATTTAAAGTTATTTTTCTTTTATTTTTGAGATAGATAAGATATATTTCTTCATTACATCTATGGAATTTTTTATTATTCATTTTTAAAATTTCTAGAAAAAATTCTTAAGATAAATTTTTATCTTCTGTGATTAAAGAAGTCAACCAAAAGAAAACAAGCAAAAGGTGTAGTGATTTAGAATTTTCCAGTCGATTCTTCCACTTTCCAGACAAATTTTATTTATATGATGAGTTTAAGATAACCTAAGTTGAGAAGAATGGGCTGGAACGATTTTTTGTTTGTTTTACTTTTGACGATATTATTGAACATCCAGCTATGTCCTTTATTTTATTATATATATAATTTAAATAAATTTTATTTTATTTATTAATAAAAAATTTGAATTTTGATTTGATTCTATGTTTCTAAAGAGTAGATATGTTGCTAAAAATGATGATAATAATAATAAATGATTAAATAAATCTTTGACTAGATTTTTACTTACTAATTTTTTTTCTGATTTCTTCTTCTTAACAAGACGTCTTTTTTCTCGTTCTTTGCGTTTCTTTTCTTTATCTTTACGCCTTCTTTCTTTCTCTTCTTTGATTAATCCAGGAATTTTCATAATATCTGATGTTGTTAAAAATGCAAATGGATTAGAGCCATCAGCTGGAAGAGCCGGCGGTGGCAAAGGTAAAGCCGGCAAAGGGTTAGGAGGAGGTTGAACGGGTAATATTTGATTAGGAGAAAGTTTAATAGATGGAGGAGTCTGTTGATATGGAGCTATCAATGGAGGTGGAGTTATTTTTGGAGGTAAAGAGGGTGGAAGTATTGTATGTGGTTTAATCATTGGTGGTGTTGAAGCAATTGGGCTCTGTTGTGGAATTACAGGACTTGGTTCTTCAGATGCAGGTGGTGTCGATTTTTCTATTTCTTCGGCAGGAATAACTTGAAGGATATTTCCAGTTTGAAGGATTCTTTGTTTACTTGGTGTAGGAGGTGGAGGGGGTGGTGGCCTAGGGGGTAGTGGATCTTCAGGTATCACTTGAAGAACATTACCTACTTGAAAAATTCTTGAATTTGTTCTTGGTTGTTGAACAAAAGATGATTCATTATTGTCCCAATTAGAAGGAGGGGGAGGAATAAATCCATCATACCGTCTATCATTGGGCCCACATTGAGAATAATAGTGTGGGGGATTTTGTTGGTAATTGGTATAACTATATTCAAATTCTGTAGATCGCTCAGGAGGAGGATTTTTCTTCACTCCAAGTTCAAGTTCGATTCTATCGTCCAAAGATAAACGTTTAGGTGAAAAGTCTCTTTCAGGTTCAGGTCTAATATCCTCGCCAAAATAATGATAATCTGAATATGATGAGGAATGATCTTGTTTCCATTCATGATTTAATTGTTCGGTGATTATTTTTTTTGAACCTGGTGAATTAGTTGACGAACTCACATCCATTTCTTGAGTGCTTCCTATTTCATGTTCGTGTTCATGACGTTCGGGGCTGAGTTTTCGATCTTTGCGATCACTATCTCTTCTATCTCTTATTTTATCGTCGATATGTTTATCGCGTATATATCTTTCTTCGCTGCTTCTCGTTCTATATCGATCATCATTTCTATGAGTTGTGTGTTGTCTATCATCTATTCTGAAAGAACGTCTATCCTTTTCTTTTTTATCTTTATTATCCCAACGATTAGAACGATCTCTATCTCGATCACGATCTCTATCTCTATCTCGATCCCTATCACGATCACGATCCCGGTCACGATCACGATCCCGATCCCGATCTCGATCTCTCTCTCTATCTCTATCACGCTCTCTATCTCTGTCTCTTTCTTTCAAACGATCTTTGTCAATATTTTCTCGACGACCAATTTCTCTTTCTCTCCCACGATCTCTCTCTTTTTCTCTTTCACGAATACGATATTTATCCCGATCTCGATCATAATCATCATTTCTATCTCTTATCGACCTATCTCTTTCTCTTTCACGAAAACGGAGAGGACTTAGATCTTTTTCTTTATATCTACTTGGACTAATTTCTTTATGGTATCTTGGAGGTGAATCTTTATGATGTCTAGGAGGAGATATTTCTTTATGATGTCTTGTAGGGCTTATATCCTTATGATGCCGAAGAGAAGTTAGATTGTCTTTATGATGTCTCAAAGGGCTTATGTCTTTATGATGTCTAAGAGGAGATAGGTCTTTATAATGTCTTGGACTAAGAATTTTTTCTTTATTTTTTGGTGGGCTTCGATATTTATTTGAAAGTGGAGATAAGTCTTTTGAATGTTTCATAGGTGAAGTTAAATCTCTTTCTTTATAAGACAATGGAGAGAATTCTCTTTCCCTTGATCTGGCTGGACTTAAATCCCGATTTCTATTTAAACTAGAATCTCGTTCTCTAAAAGTGCGATCTTCTGAATGATATCTCTCTGGAAGTATAAAATTTTCTCTCTCTTTTGTTCTACTTCTTTCAGGACTCCTTGTTGAACTCCTTTCACTGTTATGATTTTTGCTAGGAGAACGGTCACTTTTATTTTTTTCAGGAAAATATTGTTTTTCAAATGGGGAATCTTTTTCGGATTTAAAGGAAATCTCATCAGGAGGCAATTTTTCTTCATTTTTAACACGTTCCAAATTTAATTTATTCCTTGTTTCTAATTCGTGAATTCTACTTATTTCATCATCTTCACTTTTTGAAGAATTTGAATTATTTTCTTCTAGATATTTAAGATTTAATTTTACCTTTTCAACACTTGAAGACTTTTCCTCTTTTATGTGAGGATCATTCTTTACAGGAGTTGTCATCATTCCCCAACGAGAAAGACGTTTTGGCTTTTCTGGAATTATAGCTGAATGCATATCTAATTCATCTTTATTTAGCCTTTCAAATTCTTCAACTACTTCAGTATTTCCAGTGGTTATATGTTGTCTATTTTCTTCAGAAAGTAATTTTACTGTAATTACATGTGGTTTTGTTGGAGTTTGTTTATTTTTTAAAGAGGAAGAATTATCCTTACTCTTAATTTCTTCCCGAGACGGGGTGCCTTCTATGTTTTTGGGTGTTGTGGAAAGAAAAATTTGATTTTGGGATGTGGATTCATTAGGACATGGAATTAATTCTAAATCAGAAATAGGTGGAAGTGGTATTTTATCAACTGTGAATGTTTGAGAAACTGAACCTTGACTTTCAGAATCCCAGTTCCATTTTTCTCCAGTTTTTGAAATACTATTTGAAGGTGGAGAAAAAAGGTGAGATCGTGTTTCCGGACTAGGTGCTCTTTTTGCCAGAGGACTTGGTGGTTCAGAATTTTGAAAAACTTCTCCAGGACTGTATAATTGCGACCCGGCCTCTTTTAATCCAGTATTTATTTTTTCAGATGATTTAGATTCATCAGATTTGCTGAAATCTTTTGAATCTTCCCCATATAATTCTTTGTCTTTATACCAACTTTGAATATTTCTTTCAGTTTCATAATCTAAATTGGAGTCGGGGGCATCAAATCTTGGTTTTTTGGCAGTTGATAAATTAAAATCAAGTTCTCCATAAAGTCTGGGAGTAGAAGTTGATTCTTTTAGAGGGGAGTGAAGTCGTTTTTTTGTTAGGGTGTTTTTTTCTTCATCTGTCCATGATTCTAATGCTTTTACAGTTTCTTCAAGTTTTTTCAGTTTTTCATGTTCTTCAGCAATTTTTTCTTGTGAAATTTTATGAAATTTTTTAGTTTTTTTTATTTTTTTAGATTTTCTTTCTCTTTCCCTTTTTTTTCTGTAATGTTTTTTTTTCTTTTTTGATCTATGATCTGATGACGAAGAACTTGAGGAATCGGAGCTAGAATCAGAACTACTAGAACTAGATGATGCAATTTTTCGTTTTTTACGTTTTCGTTTTTTCTTGGATTTTTGCTCGTCGCTAGAACTAGATGAAGAATCAGATGAAGAACTATCATCATCTTGATCATCGTCTGAAGAAGAAGAAGATGAACTTGATTGTTTCCGTTTTTTAGTTTTCTTTTTAAGTTTAGATTTCTTTCTAGATTGTTTTTTGGTTTTTTTATTCTTACGTTTCTTTTTACGTTTACGAGACTTTTCTTCGGAACTAGAATCACTACTTGAGCTGTGTATTTCTTTCTTTTTAGACTTTTTCAATTTACTATGTTTTTTTGATTTATCTTTTTCAATCCATTCTGAGGGAGCTTGAGTAATTTGTTGGTTTTTGGAATTTAGTGTTTTTCTTATATTCTCCCAATCGGAATCACATTCTTTATTTTCTTTCCACTGTTTTCTATTAATATCAGAAGAATGATCTGGAGATTCTAATGCTTTCATAAATTCTTCATATTCATTTGCAAGTTTTAAATCATCTCGACTTAAATTTATATTTGTTTCTGGAGAGAGAGTTATTTTAGGAGGCTCAATCTCAAAATCAGCAGTATTAATTAACATATTTTCTGAATCCAGTATTCGCGAATCGGCAATTGTTTTTCTCAAACGAATTTCAATTTCCTCTTCATCACTTTCCCATTTACAACGTCCTTCTAAATCACTTTTATGTGAATCTTGTGTTGGATATGTTTCCGTTTCTTGCTTAATAGGGCTTTCATAAGGTTCAGATTCTCTGACTTCAATTGTTTGAATTTTTTCAGGAGAAGAAGGATTATTTTTAATTGGTGATTGCTGTTCCATAGGTGATTTTATTTCAGATTTTTCCTCCATAAGAGGGCTTTGTTTATTGCAAAATATTTTTTCATCTTCATCTACTGGCGAAGGTGAATAATTAATAAGTTGTGTCTTTACTTGCAAAATTGGACTCTCTTTGAGATTTAACTTTTCTTCACGTGGAGATTTATTAAGGAAATTATCTTCAGAAGGTGAATGATTATGTTTGTTATGGATTTCTTCCTCAAAGGATAAAGGACTTTGTCTCCGAATTGATATTTCATCATTAGAAGGAGATGGAGTTTGTTTATGGTAGGTTTTTTCTCTATCGGATGAAGAAGTTCGTTTATGGGATTTTTTTTCAACAAATGAATGCTTTTGCTCATTCATTGTAGGTAATAATAATGAAGATGAATGGGATGATTCGTCAGGATTGAGTGTGAAATCACGTAAAAAAGGTTTTCGGTATTTATCTTTTTTGGTTTCTTTTGGAGAAACGATACTAGGTCCATCTATAATATGATACATAAGTTCAATTATATCTTGAGGCATGGAGTCTATATAGTCTTCACGAGTTGCATATCGAATTCGAGCAAGACAAGGATTTTCACTATAATGTAACTTTGGTTTGGTATGAGTGAAAGCAATATGCACAAGTTCAAATTGCTTATATCGTTGGCTAACACCATCAACTTCAAGAGGAACTCGTAGTCTTGATTCAGACTGTAATTGCCAATAGACGCTGTTTTCGAGAAACTCGAGTGGAGAAAAAGACTCATTTAGGTTGATTCTGAAAAACAAAAAATTAATTATTTTTGAATAAATGGTATTCAGTTATTATTTAATAATAAAATTAGTAATTTCTACTATATACTTTTTAAGATTTAAAAGAGAAGAAATATTTTGACATTTCACTTTTCATTTAATTTTAATTCCTGAAATGTGTAAATATTTCAAATGTATCAAAAATAAATGTATGTCTTAAACGAAATAATATAATAATGAATATTAGGAATACTACATATTTATTAAATAAATAAGAGAGGGAGGATAAGATATTATTATATTTAATGACTAAATTCCAATATTTTTATATAGAGACACTAGGGGAGGCAATAACTAACAAAATAATTTCACTCAAAATTTTTCTTTAAATTTTTTGGTGTCATATTATTGTCATATTAACAAAAACTTTATTTTGACTCTTTCTCTTTTTGAGTATTAAATCTCGAGATTTTTGAGGATCTTTTTTAAAGAAATTTTTAATTTTTTGAAGGAATTATTTATGATACAGATGATACTATTGATTGTCAAAATGTATAAAAATGAAAATTCTAAACAAATAATTTTTTATTGAATTATTAAATGATAATATATTTATAATTGAATCTAGAAAATTTATTTCTGATTTTATATTTTTTGATAGAGTAAAATTAGTTATTACTTTAGTCTCTCCTAGTTTTTATTATTTATTCTATATTTGTAAATAAATAAATTTTCAAGTCTTATTTCCATTATATATATATATATATATATATATATTCATACACCTACTCAAATTTATTTGAATCTTTTGGAAACAAATCAAATTTGCAAATCAAAAAAAAAAAATTAAAAAGTTTCTAACAAAATTAAATTATGGTTCAAATTATTCTTAAAGTTGAAAAATATAAATAAAAAAAGATATAAAATATATAATTAATTTTATAAATAAAAAATGGTTAAACTAAGCAAAAAAATTTTTAATGACCAAATAAAATGTAAAAGAATATACATAGTTTTTTAATATTATGTAGATATATAATTTTAAAACATTTTTGCGAGATAAATTATTGTATTTGTTAAGAATAATATGCATATTTACATATTGAATATTTAAAGAATTTATATTATAATCATATTAGAAGAAAATGTATACATATATAATGGAGATAAGTAAATATAAAATAATAAGGGAAAATCCGATTTATTTTTATAAGAAAAAAGTGAGAGGAAGGACTTTAAATAGACTATGGAATCCAAATAAAAAATTTCGGCCCAGTATATTTTATTTGCCTGTCGACGTTTTGGGGCATACATCGAAAAAGTCTTTTATTTGGATTTTCATATAAAAGTAGGTATGAGATATTTTTGGAGGTATAATCGTAATAAATAATGATATTTAAGCATTAATGAATGATTGGTTTTATTATAATTCAAAAGTTGATTTTAGAATTGTGATTCTTTCCAGATATTGGCAATTGTTGGTTAGTTAACTGGGCGATAGAATATCATATACATGTAGTTTACAAATGCTTCGAGCAGCAAAAGTGGGCCATGTATCAATGAAGTAAAGTTTCAGATGGGCTGGATGCATGTTTTAATGAGAATGGAAGATATTTCGTAAACTTAAGAGATTATATAGTAAGTAATAAACAAGTACGGCATTGTAATTATGTTTTATAAACTTTTTTTGGTCTTTCAGCATCCGAGTCCATATATAATGTGAATAAATTTATATATACTTGATGAAAATTGTAATATTTATTTAGAACTGTTCCTTAGGAAGGGAAGCAAGATTCTTGAATTATAAAACAAGAGTTGTCTCTGCTCTAAGGGAGAAGAGCTACAAATAACTTAAAAATATAATAAAACAGTTATATATTGTTACATGGAAAGGGAACCACATTGAATTGAACATGAAATCAATTTAAATGTTATGAATGTTAATTAAACAAACCAGAATTTAATAGTTTAAATCATGATTATTTTTCTATCAAAAATATATAGGTATATTACCTATTTATGGCCCACCATGTATATAACACACTTAATAATTAGCATTAAATTATTATATATTTATTTTATATATTTAGCACAAAATGAGAAGATTACAAAAAAAAAAGAATTACATATTATAATTTTTTAAACTGTTTTGTGGTGAATTGGAGAATAATAAGCGAAAGTCAAGATCCGATTTATTTGCGATTGCCAGAGAAACGTCTCAGAGATATCAGATATACCCTCCCGCCCCTTGGGAAACTTTCTCATTCAAACGAAATTATAATTAGCAATGATAATGAATAGTGTACATTGTTTATAAAAAATTGATTTGGATGGAGGAGGAGGAGCTGATTTTAATACTTCAGTCTTAGAATTTTTATTGGCAAAAAACAATTGACATAATTTTTCCAATATTTAATTATTTTTTTTTTTTTAAGTCCTTTTCGGCATCTGAGGCCATTTAGACTCCGTCCTTATTTAATTAAATTAATTGGTAGCCAATGTAATTTAAATAAATTTTTTCGCTCAGGACGAGAAGCGAACCTCTGACCTTTGATACGTGAAACTCTAGCTCTGCACAAAGGGACCCTTAGAGATTATTTTAATTTCTATTTTTTATAACAATTAGTTCAAAAAATAATAGTATAGAGGTCCAAAATTTTAGATTAGTTTAGAAACTTTATGTAAATGGCATCTAAAATAGATTCATTGTTAGGGACATTTCGGTTTCGTCTCTCTTCAAAAAATTAATAATTATTTAAAAATTATATTGTTTATTTGTAATTTTTCTAATGAATGGAAAAAAAAACTAAATCGTACACTGATTTTTCTTATTTGTGTAATATAAAGTGTATATAAATATAAATATATATATATATATATATATAGTTTAATTATAAAGTGTGTTTCGATTATCAAGTACGTACAAAAAATTAAAAGATTAATGAATAAAAAATATATATTTTAAAAATTATCATTTTAATTCAAAACGTTTAAATAAATTAATGATTTCTTAATAAAATAAACTAAAATTTTCTTAATTACTATACTAAATATAAAATTTTCCCCCATCTCGTGTCCGAGGGGTTAAAACTATTGACAATGTCAATATTGATAACCTTAAATGCCAAGAGATATGGGTTCGGATCCCAGGCAGTCCGATGAAAATTTATTGGATATCAATTGCTTTAAATAAATATGCCTGGATAACAAGTATCGTAAAGAATAAATTGGTAATGGGTTAAAAGTCTATATGGCCTCAGATGCAGAGAGATTTAAGATTAAAAAAAAAAAATATAAAATTTTTTATATGAAAACATTATTTATAATATTCATGATAAATAATAAGTTTAATTTTATTCTTTAGTATTTCCATATTCTTTTCTTTCTTTTAAATATCATGGAAGATAAAATTTATCTCTATCCACGATAAAGATTAGATTTTAAGCATGTTTTAAGAGGAAAAGAAAACGTTATCATTATTTTATAAGTGTTATCCCTTTAATTAATTAATTGGTATAATTGTACTTTTACATTTAAGGATTAATTTTTACTTTCTCTTACCTATATATGTAATAAATAGTGAGAAAGTATTGCGATTGCAAAAAAAGATCGAGATTTCAACAGAAATACACGTTTCGAGGGGCCCTGAGTCTAAAAAAATAAAAAGGGTCTGTCTGTTTCTCTGTGCGTGTACAATATTTCTCAAAAAAGTAAAAACGTATGAGGTAGAAATTTTATATTTAAGAGAGGTACTCTCGTCGCATGCACCTCGGAGCGTTTCAATAAAATTGGCCAGAGAATACTAGTACTTTATTGCGTTAATGATTTTGATTAATATTCATAAAACAATTATTTATTAGATGATTTTTTAAATATATCCCTCCAAAATTATTTAAGGCCCACTTAAATTTGTAGGATTATAAGTTTATCGTGATTCTCTTAATCAATAATAATAATAAATAATAGTAATAAATAGAATATATCCTTAAAATGTATTAATCATTTTCCACTTCAAAAGTGTGGGGCATTCGTTTTAGGATGTTAAGGAACCCATGTTGCCATGTTAACAAAATATACATATTTTTAATTTCTATATTTGATAATAAATATAATATAATATAATCGCCAATTTATTTTTTTTAAGTCTTTTTCGGCATCTGAGGCCATTTAGACTCCGTCCTTATTTATTTAAATTTTGGTAGCCAAAATAATTTAAATAAATTTTTGTCGTTCAGGACGGGAAGCGAACCAATGACCTTTGGTACATGTAGCAAGACCTTTATCTCTGTCCCAAGGGACAGGTCTAATGGGCAATTTAATGAATTTAATTTTTTTTATATTAATGATAATTGATTAATTAACACACAAACGAAAAACCTCTAAAAATGAAAGGTAATTTAAAATTGTTCGGCTACTTAGGCTGGCGCACAAAATCTGGTGTGGTATCTCACAATTTTCGTTATCTTATGTAAGAGAAGGTTGTGTGATGTGCGGCCGTCACACCCGATTTTTTATTAGAGATTAAAAGAATAAAATATATAGGCTTACTTTAAGAGGGCTAGAGATAATTTCTAAATTACACTTGAAATGAAGCTAATTGTGATTTTATAGCTAGATGAATAAGAATGGTTCACTGGTATATACACCATATATTCCTTCATTTTGTAAATGATTATCATATTCAGAGAAGGACACAAAGAGATGCAATAACTTTTGCATTGCAGCAAATAAACGAATGTGAAAAAATATAGTAGATATATGACAGACAGGTTATCCTAGTTAGACTTATTCTTGTGGTTCTAAAGATAAAAAGTAAAAATATTATTCTTGGATAATTTGTTGTTGAAGGGATAGAAGTTTAGAACTTAATTCTCTTGATATATATATAAATTAATGTGTCACTGGTGGTTGGTGCACGTTCATTCGATCTACTCTTTTTGTGAGATATGTGTATCAGAGCTCACATCTTTTGAGGAGCTCCATGTAATTCAGTCAAATGTTTACGGTATCCTTTAGTCCCTAAGTTTGAAACCGAAAAAATAACATGGATATTAATTTTAATGAGTCTTATTTAAAATTTTTTATTATAATGGCTTTTTTTAACTAAGTGTTTTTGGAATCAAAGATAAAATATTTAAAATTATTTTTTTTTTTAAGAAAAGAAAATTATTATTTTGATCAATTTAATTAAACAGTAATGATGTGACACCTTTGGACTTTATCATAAAATAAAAGCTTTTGCATAAAACAAAAAAATATATCTGGATTTGAGTTAGGGGACTCAGTACATAACAAAACTTTATTTAAAATTAATAAATTTAATAAAATACTAAGTTTCACTAGATGAATCGACATTACTAATTTATTTATTATTACCTATATTAATTAGGGGGTTAAAAATCTTATCTTAAGATGTTTCTGATAAATGGTTTATCATAACCCAAAAACAATTCGGTTGTGTATATTTATGTCTAAAGTTTTTCTCTAGGTAGAGTAGAATAAGGTATATATGATATTACACAATATTTAATTACATGACAATACAAGTGAGTGTAACCATTTTATAATATTGAACAAAATACGTCTAATTATATCACTTTTATAATAATATATATATATATATGTGAAGTGAAATTTTCTCGGGTCAAGCCGCGTTTGTTGTTTGTCGAAACGTTGAGTCATCCTTAACAACCAACCCGGCGGCTTAATCCGAGAAAACACCCAGCCGAGGAAACCTTCCAGAACATATATATATATCAAAATAGATAAACGCTATTTTTTTTGTATGATAGATTATTAGATAATTAGGAGATATACGTGAAATTGAAAATCATCAAATTTCATGTTTTAATAAATATGAAATCTACTATTTTTAGATTTTATGTAGGTCTCCTAACTTTCTATTAAAACGAAACAAAAGATAGCGTTTGTTTAGTGATGGAAAACTAGATTATGACTACCAAGCGAGTTTTAATTGTTTTCATTTCATTCTATATTAGGTCTAGCAGAGTTTCATTTAAACCAGCCCGTCAGGCGCGTCTCTCTAGAGGCGTGAAGAGTTTAAAAAAATTAGAAAAAACTAATTATTGAAACAAAAATAAGAAAAGAAAAAATAATTTAAAGATTCAATTATAAAAAAGTATAAATGGAAGAAAAAAATCAGAATATATATATATATATATATATGTAGTGACCGATTCTGATATATATATGGAATAATGTTTTCACGGGTTGATCCGCATTGATTGTCGAGATTAACTCGACATTTCGGCTCTCCTTTTGGAGCCATTTTCAAGAGTGGTGGGTTAGGAAGTAATGGTGATGGTGGTGGTGGTTTGTTTTCTGGGTCGCAGTCTTGCAGGTCCCTAAATTTGGTCGATGATCAGAGGTTTGGATTTGGCTCTGAGAATTGGTTGGGTGAGGTGCTGTTAGTGTTCTGTTGGGTTACTCCCCGAGTAGGGAGTTGAGGCTTCGAAGTCAACCCAAACAGAACACTAACAGCACAACACCCAACCAATTCTGCCCTAGATCTCAGAGGCAAATCCAAACCTCTGATACATACATCGTCCAAATTTGGGAACCAGTAAGACTGTTACCCAGAAAACAAACCACCACCACATCACTTCTTAACCCATCACTCTTGAAAATGGCTCCAAAAGGAAAGCCGAAATGTCGAGTTAATATATATATATATTTATATATATATATATATATATGTTTTCAAATTAGAGAAAATTGGTTTATCTTTTCATAATTATTTCGCCAAATGACTCAATATATTAGAAATCATAAAATTTGGTCATTCCTTGATTCGGGCTTGAAAGTCATAGTTTATTTCTTTTTAACATTTTTGTAAGTATATTTTGCTGTTGGCCATCCGCCATGCTATCCGGGGGATCAGTTTGCTTTGCACCAAACTACTGGACACGACCAGCTTAGGTGCAAAAGAAGATTCCTGGTTCCCAAGAGCCATATAGTCATTTGACCCACTAGCAAAAATATATTCACAAAAACTTTAAAGAAAAAATTTGGTTTAGATAATGTTGAAGAAGAAAAAATAAAAGAAAGCAGTTAATATATTTTTTATCCTCTATGGTAATATGTCGGTCTTGATTAAGAACATATACAGAGCTCTAGGACTGTTGATAAGATAACAATTATTATTCTTATTATTATAATTACATAATTGAAATTTCATCTTATTTACCCCTAGAGCTAAAGATGTTGGTCTTATTCAAGTTCAGCATAGAGAGGCAGAATAAAAAGAAAAAAAATATTAGCTTCTTTTTCAACGTTTTGATATTTCCCTCTTCCCTTTAGTCCCCCACTAAAGGGGGAGGGGGGGCGCCACTAACCCTATTAAAATGTAAAAAGGTTGAGAAACACTTATTTAAACTAATTCAGAATATCTATTAAAATATTTGGTAGATATATATTAATAGAGAAAGACGGAATATATTAATATTTCATCAAAGAAAGAATTGAATTTTTCCCCTCAATTTTTAAATATTTTATTTATTTTTGTGTTATTTAAAAATAATCAGATAATTTTCAAATGAGTTTAAGTTTTTGAAAAATTTGAGTCGTCATCCAAAATTTTTAGATTGTTTTCAAAAACAAAAAAAAGTAATTAGTCATGTGAAAAGTAAAAATGAAATAAATATGCAACCAAAATAAAATTAATATTTTTTTTTATCTCTTTTATAAAATCTTCGATTATTTAGAAAGGTTTTGGTTTCAAAATTGGAAATATGGATAGTTGGGGACAATCAAATAAAATGTTTATTTATTCTCTACAGATATGAGACGTTTCGGAAAAATTGAATTATATATTTTATCTTCAGTCTTTTCTATAATTTTATTTAAATTATTTTACTAAAAAATATGAACAGATATAACAGAATATATATAAGTATATATATTGAATGATAAATGTCACCCGTCAATATCTATTTAAATAAATTTAATCGTTTTTGATGTAATGTGAAACTCTCTGCCCTTTGGATTATGCCTTGTCATTGCTCCATAGATAGAAGCAATTTACTTTTTTATTTGGTAGAGAGCTGAGTCAGGCTTAGAATGCCATAATTATCATCATCATAGAAATATTTCTTTTCAATATATATATCAATATATATAAAAAACGGGCGGGCCTGGTCCTAGAGAACAGGAACAGCCACTAAGAAATGTTTTAATAAGCAAAGTTAAGCACTGGTGCACCTCGGAATGGTCCCGAGAAGCACGAGTGCTGAAATAAAATAATTTAAATATTGTATATTATATTGTAGATAACATAGGACTGAAGATGGATAATTAAATTTTCTTTGACGTCTGATATCTTTAGGAAAGTCTTTAATTCGACTGTCTCAACCTAACCATTTCTTGGTTGGTTAAGATCAAATTCAGGGTTGTGAACATGACATTAATAAATAAACAATTTTTGTAATTTATTTGTAATTGTATAATTTCATCTGCGCTTTGGACCACCTCAATGCAGTGAAAAAATCTGCCTGGATTCTGGTACCTTACTATGGACTGAAGCACATTAGGAGGGATTTTTGCATTGTGATGTGCCCATGAACTGGGCACATCACAATGCAATTCAGTCCTAGTTAGCGATAGACCATTGCATTGTATATG
>JAAAKE020095000.1:0-19752 GCA_010014785.2 Anisolabis maritima | reverse complement strand
CTCCAAAAGGAGAGCCGAAACGTCGAGTTAATCTCAACAATCAACGCGGACCAACCCGGGAAAACATCATTCCCCATATATATATATATATTAATATTAAGTTAAATATTATTTCATTATATAAAACATAAACATGCAAGTACACCCTTTTTTTGGTATTTTAATCGATTAATTTTTTGATTGTTATTTATATTTATATATATATATTTTTTTGTCTTTTTGGCTTCTGAAGCCATATAGACATTAACAGATATATAATATATTTATTTACGATACAATGATCTAGGCATATTTCTTTATATCAATTGGTTTCCAAAAAAAAACAAATTTTCATCGGATTGCCTGGGATCTGAACCCACACCCTTTGACTTTGACCTTTAAGTTTATCAATACTGACACTGTCAATATCTTTAAACTCTCAGCCACTGGTGTGAGGAGGATATATATTTATTTTTTATTTGTATTGTATTGATATGTATTCTAACAATTATCGACCATAGGCCCGAAGAAAGTCCTGACTTGCGACTGAAATGTCGACTGGAAAATTGTAATCTATTTTTTTTACACTTGATGCTCAATCCAACTTTTCTACAAATTTCTCCAGTCATCTACTGATTTTAATAATAATTTTTCCTGGTAATAACAAAACTAACTGCAGACAGACATTTGACATTTATAAACATTTTCATTTGTATAATGATAAATATTTGAAATAATTTTTACATAGTCTATATATAAAGTATTTATAATATCTAGTATTTATAAAAATTAAATACTAGGGTAATATTGCCTGTAAAAAAGATAATTGTAGCGTTATAAGACGAGAAACTTACCTATGACTGTGACCTCGCCGCTTCTCCGAGCCACCTGCCCTTGTTTGTTCCTTGCCGTACACGTGTACACTCCAGCATCCTTATCCTTTTCCACTTGGTTTACGATCAACGTGCCGTCAGGAAGCACTCGTTGCCGGATATTATCCGGGAGTTCGCGATTTCCTTATCAAAGTGAATTGCTAATCAAATTTTCGAAAAGAACTTTTATTTAAAATAAATTAAAGATATTTTTCAAACAAGGTTACTTTCTAGAAAGCCAGTGGGAATTTTATAGTATTTGTAAATATTTATCAATTGGAGGGTAGCCAGAAATATTTTTTGAGGAAAGTAGAACATTGAAAAATAATTAATTATTTGAATTTTTAAGCAGTGTAGAAAATTTTATTGAGATACATGCTGCGCAGCCCGCCTTTGGCTTCTGCACTTCCTGTCTCTCTTATGAAAAAAAAATTTTGCCTATCTTTTTTTTTTTGCTTTTGATAATAGAAAGAATCTATAAAAAATTTTAGTTTAAGACCCTGTAATTGAGTTTTTCCAAAATTAAAACCTAGCCTAAAACCATCACCAATAAATTATCTATATACCTAAAAATTCAATGAAAATCCGTCAAGTTATTTCGGAGTGCATGCATTACAGAGAGAAATTAATAATTAAAATAATTAAATTATTATTCTATAATGAATGTGTTCTTTTTGTTTCTCTTCTTCTTTATTTTAATAAATTTCATAATGTGGATTTTTTTTTTAATTTTTCCCCATAAAGTAAAACTTTAATCAATAAATTGAATATGCTCTAAACCTAAAAAAGAAGAGAGAGGAAAAGAGCGTTTCTCGAAGCCTTTAAAAAAAAACTTTATTTATACATTCGCCAAGTGCGAGATCATGTATTATTATTTAATATGAAAAATAAAATTGATTTGATTTGATCACTTTATGATAGAGAAAAGGGATTCGAAGGGGCGTAAAGAGGCGAAAAGCCTCTCACTCCCAAATAGAAGCACCGGGAATGGGTCAGAGAACCCGTAACCGGCGATAGGGAATGGAGTGTGCCTACAGCGCACGATACACCAGGGATAACCAACCGGAGAATGATTTTTTTTAGGATTTGAGGGTTTTTATGCCTTTAATTAAAGACTTTTCCCTAAAAAAAAAATCACTATGATTTTTCCTAGGGATATACAACTGCTATGCAAAGTCTGGTCTAGAGGAACATTGATGCAATTAATCCATTAGAGGGATGTTCAACAAGCAAAAACCAACGACTGTATGCACTTCATGGAATATAACCTTTCATTTTTGAACTAATGTGGTCACTTTGCTATTTTATTTTATTAAATTAATTAAATTAACTCTATGAACATCGTTGGAACAACATTTTTTATCATTATCATGATCTCAAATAAAAAATTTTCTTTCTTTTGGAAGAGCTCAATAGGCTAAACCCTATTTTACAATTAAACATTTTAGAAATTTGGAATAAAAAAAATAAAAGAGTTTATTAAAACAACCTAATTATTTAGTTTCTATTGTTCTAATTGAAATTCAACATCAATATATCATTAATGATAATGGGTAATAAATATTTATAATCATAATATGCTGATTTATTACATGTAATTACCATTTACTTCAACCAAATTAATTCTTCATAAATTAGACCTCTGTTTGTTAAAGATCTTCAATATTTTAGTTTTTAGAAGGGAATCTATTTGCAAAACCTTAGATTTAAAGAATTTTAGGGGGGTGAATTATTCTACATATATACAAAATCACTCCACTTTTTCAATACAATAAAATAAATCCAAGCTCTAGATTTGAAATTTATCTTTTTTTCTCTTTATATTTAATATTGATATATTACCCTATATATACTCTTTAGAGTTTACTCCTTTTGTTCTATTTTCCGCATACTCACCCCTTTCCCAACGTATCTCCTCAATCGGATATCCGGCAACCGGACATTTGAGGGTGAGTTCCTCGCCTGCCACTGCAGTTACTTTAGGAAAAAGTCGAATATATGGGAGACCTAAAAAAATGATTAAATTATATTAGGATATGGTTAAACAATAAATAAATTTTTATTAATAGTTAAAAATAGAGTTTTTCATAGACTTAACTTTTAAATTTCTTGGATATGATTGTTATATAAAAACTCTATGATGGAAAAATTTTTATTCATAATAAATGAACTTCTATTGTTACTATCATATATTGCGAAGCATGAAATTATTGAGAGCCAAAGGCTATGGAACACTCATGGCACAAGAATATTAATGTCGACTCACATAGATATTCTGACACCTACTAATATCGACCCAAACAAAGATATGACATTAGTGTGCGTGTGCCCTAAGATTCTCACTACTTTTTTTTTTTGGTCACATTTTTGTTTGACAAGGTCAAGGTTTCAACATTTTTTTATATTCGCAACTCTAAAAATTTATTCGCACTCTCTACAAAAATATAAAATTTTAAAAACATTTTTTTATATATATTATATATAATATTATAATATTGGTAAAAATGCTGGATTATTCTAGAATTCATCTTAATCATTATCAATTACAATCACTTTTCCCTAATAATATTTTTTGTATTGGATTAGGACTAAGAAAAAAAAAATTTGCTTTTCTTTCTTTAAAATCATCAAAAATGCCTGGACCTTCCTCTATTGTTAAATACAACAGCCACCTTAATAGTTCGCATATCTACGATTTCAACTAAATATAGTTAATGATTCACTGTTCCATTATACTGCAGTTCTGATAATCCAAAATAATACTTCAATACTTGTTTCTTTAAAAAAAAATTTAAATCGTTAATTGTATGCAATTTATGTTTGGGCAGTTACAAATAAAATTTCATATTTTTAGTGATATTTTTTTTGCTCTGAGGTGAAGGAACTTGCCCCTTCCTCCTGAATACATCACTAGTTTGAAAAATTTGAAACAGGAGTCCTCCATAGTAGAAATGTTCTATGCGATCCAACTTTATGACAGCCCTATCCTTTCGTAGAGGTCTCGCTTTAGTACTAAAGATCAATAGTTTGTTTCCCGACAAAAATTTATTTATTTTATATTGTCTATTAATTAATATAAATAAATAAGAACATAGTCTAAATGGCATTAAGGCTGAAAAAGAGAAAGAAAAAATAAACTTTTTGGATATTTTTAATAAGAAAATGCTTTATACTTAAGCACTCACTGTTTTTGAAAAAAATTTGACTCATAATGCCTGAAGAAACGATTATTTCTTATGTGATCGTTTATAAAAATTTATTATAATCCAATAATAAAAATCTGATGTGACGAAACGAACATCTAAGGTAAAGAAAGCTGAGTGCCGCGTCGGGCCGTATAGCTAGCTGTTTAATGCCAATGTAATACCAATTTAATCGATTTCGATAGACTAGTTTAAGAAACACCACTTACCGGGGCTACAATATGATCTAAGTTAAGCCCGCCGTTTACCCGAACAACGGCAATAACACGATAAAAATACTACATCAGTGAAATGGGACCCAATCAATGTTGGAGGTAATAAGGGCTATACATTTCAAAGATCATCTAATAAATATATGAATTTTAATCAAAATAGTTAGAACGAATTCTAAGGAAATCGAAAAAACTAAAAAGTAACATCAGTAAAATCCTATAATCCGTTAGCCGATCTTATTCCAAAGCTTCGAGGTGTATGCGGCACATATACCTTGCTTAAATATAAAATTCAACTTGGAAGGCCTTTTCGTTTTTAAGAAATATTGTTCACACACACCATTTTGCGAGACCATTTTTTTTAGAATCAAGGGACCCCAAAACGTGTATTTGCGTTGAAATCTCGCCGATTTTTTTTTTAACGATCCCATTACTTTCTCACTATGTATTTCTTATATAGGTAAGAAAAAGTAAAAATGCAATAATATAAATATTTTATATAATAAATTATTATAATATTATGAATTGTTTTAAAGAAATGTATGTCTTCTCCCCAAATGTATTAGTGAAGTTGAAGGAATTGATTTAGTTCATGAATTCGAATGCAATTTGAAAAGTTTTCATAAACCAAATACTCGGTCAATATCATCATTAAAGTTCATTGATGCGTTTGTTTATCTATTTACCAAACTCAAATAGATATTAATTTCCATCAATAAACTAAATAGTGAAAATTTTTTAACAAATTTAAAATTAAGGCAATATTTATAATTTTAAGAGTGGATTTTTTTTTTAAGAGAAAATTTTAATTAGTTTCGTGACTTTTGAAAATATCTCTTCTTATTCGTCCTTTCATTAATCTCTGAATTGGGAGGGGATAATAAAATATTGAGTTAGTTTGTCGCTCAGCTTGGGAGAAACTCGGGAAGAAAATGTCAGTCAAAGCTTGAAATAATGATTCCCCACTTGCTATTGGTAAGTTAGCTCGCTAAAATACATTCAATGTTTACGGTATTCTTTAAATATTTTTATGCATTTTATTCTAAAAATCACAATATAAGATACTATAGGGTGCAATAAATTTGTTCGTTTTTACCTACTGGAAAGTAGGCAACCAAAATGATTAATGGATTTTTGGTTCTTTCAGAACTCCAAAACCGTTCAAGTCATATTGTTAAAGAGATTTAGCAATTGTCCATGTCTTGTTCGGTCTATTGCAGTTTTGGGGTAATTAATCAAAAAATTCATAAGTGAGTTGACTATTTGGATTGTCTAACTACCAGCAACCAAAAAATAACGAATTAATTTATGAATTTCTTTCTTCCTTCCTTAGCTACCAACCAAACTATCTTTTTCCTTAACCTATCAGGTTTTGAATGATATAGTTATATAATAATATAGTCGAAGTTGCTCAAGGTTTATTTATATAATAAAAATATGCTTATCAATCAAATAATAAAAAGGAAAAGATATACAGTATAATCAAGATTGTTTTAAACAAACAAGATAATGGCTGGGAAGGAGGTGAAGAATGAAATCTTAAATAAGTGTGAGTACTCTACTGTAAATGAAATATAATAATTTATTACATAAATTATAGGCTAAATAGGAAGGAAAATGTTTCGACGTTATTTTATTTTTGAACTACCTAATTGTAATTAAAATAAAGAACATGTGATATTAATGAATCATATTGCAATATTAGAATTTTTTTCAGTAAAAACTCAATAATATTCATTTTACTTTCTTTTACCTTTTTTATATAAAATATTTAGTGAGAAAGTATTGCGATCGCAAAAAAATTCGTTGTCGAGATTCCAACGGAGGCATCCTGAGTCTAAAAAAATGGTCTTGCAAAATGGTCTGTATATGTGTGTATATATGTGTGTGTGTGTGAACAATATTTCGAAAGAGGAAAGGTGTTCGAGGATGATAAGGTAGGTACCTTCGTTGCATTCATCTCGAAGCTTTTAAAAAAATATTTAATACTTAATTTTCATTTTTCAATTTATTAAACTAAAATTAAATATAATTGATAATCAAATATTGAATTTATTCTTTTTATATGTAATATGATAATATTAATAATAAAAAGTTATTTTATTATTTAATAAGTGCATTATTTAAATAAATTAAAGATGTCATGTCGTTCTTTTTATTTTTTAATTTTTCTGTTGAAAATCTAATTTAGTTCAATAAAATTATTTTTTTTTTGAAATAGTCTTATTGAATAATAAGAATTAAATTAGAATATTACTACAAGGTAAATTTGTAATTTGTAAAGGTAAAAAGATAAAAAGCGACAAAAAAAAAATTTTTTTTTAAATATTCTATTATTTGCTAATTAACGCTTGTTTTCCCATTTTCTTTATGTAAAATTGGAATATTGGTTCTTAATAAGACTTAAAAACTTATCATTAGTCATTATCTTCAATACTAATTATAATATTGTTGTTATGGAATAATTTAGCAGGTGGCTACTCACAAGAATTCCCGCCGTCTAGAGTGAACGAGAAAACTCTACCACCACCCCGGCTTCCACCGTATCTTGTGCAATCGGTGCTCGATAAAGAGCCACCTGTTTCCACTCGGGTAAGACCTGCCAAGGAATTTATTTTCCCACCCCATATCGCAAGATTTATTTTCTGATATTCATACTTTCGGTGACAACTATTTTTATCACTTATTATAATCAGAATATTTTTATCTTAAAAAATAATAATCAATACATATTTTGAATTTATGTGTATCATGAATTTAATAAAGAATAGTTCACTCGGTACAAGAGTGTCCTTCAGATAGTTTGACCCACCACTCTATAAAACTCACAAATCATATTTATTGGAAAAATTATATATAAAATTCCTATTTTTCTATTTAATATCTAATAAAATTATATAGAAGAAAGGGCCTTGACCCTTCCTTCTCATTGGTTTTCAATAAAGCTTTATAAATTAAAAATTTTAATTATTTTCATCAATTTTAATAATCACTTTGCTTTAATAAATTAATCTCTTTTTGCATAGAACCATCTCTCATTTTCTAAATATCTATACTATATATATAATATTATAAGCAAAAAAAATTTGAACCTTCCCCCATCATAATTTTTTAATTGCTACGCCACTGATAGAATTTAAACTATTTTAATCCGTAAACATTTTCCAATATATCAAGAAAACATACTTTTCAATTTCTAGTTCATTCTTAACCCTTATTGGTAGCCATTCTGCATTCTCATGGCCAAAATACTAATCAGGCTCCCCAATAAGTTATAAAAATTTCTTCAATTTAAGACCATTTTGGACCTTTGTAATTCTCAAACGCAAAAAAAAATCTAGTAACTTTAATAAAAATAAAAAAAATGCAAAAATTGCTCTATCTTTTTTATCCGTAAGTTTCCAAAAAAAAAAAAAAAAATTTCTAATTTTAATGCGAGGGTGGGCTATATTATTCTAAATTTAATTATCCTTCTCCCTTTCTGCTCTCTTTACAAATAATGTTTGTTTTGAAATTTATTAAATAAATATGTTTGTTTATAATTGATTGCAGATTGATCCTGAACTAATTACTGAACCTAATCATGTGCACATTAATCATTTATACGCGCAAATGATAGAGAATGGGGCGGTCATGGTTGTCAGCGCAACCCAACGCTTTCGCAAGAAGTTTATAACCACTGTATTTTACAGGCCCATGTAAAATGAGTCTTTAGTAAATAAAACAACTGAAAAGGATTATTATTAAAAGTAAAATATATCTTCACCTTTTCCTTCCTATATAAAATGTTTAAATGAAATGAAAATGTTTAGATGAAAGGTAGAGATAAAGATTGTGGAAATAGTATCAAATGAGTTTAAATAAAAAGCATTATTATTTTCATTTATATTTTAAATAACATTTTATTTTAATATTTTTGTATGCATTAGCTCTATTAACCCGCTCAAGAGCTTTCATGTAAAAATTACAAAAGTCATCCGATCTCTAACTGAAAATTTTTTTTTACTTTAATTTTAGTCATTTTGGATGCTGAAGGCATTATAACTATATCAAACAATTATATAGAATGAAAAACAGTATAGATGTATTGCAACGAGCCTTGTTTCCCAGGGCCACCCATCCGAGTTTGATTCATTCAGCACTTGGCTTTGATTATCAACAATTGAATAGCTAACTTTAGTATTCCGACTTTATTTCCTACGTATTAATGTTTATTTTTATTTGGTTAGTTATTCTTCTCTCCAGAGGTCTCTCTTCACTTTTCAAGGGTCAGTGATTCACTTCTTTAAATTTATTTAAATTATATTAACTACCAATAAATTTAAATCAGAGTCTAAATGACTTTCATGAGTCTAACCTAAAAATATTTTAAATGTTTCCTATTAAATTAAGAGTGGTTATTTTCTTGCAAGCCTCCTTTTCTGATAGATTTTTTTATTACAGGTACTTAGTATACCTGTAATAAAAAAAAAAAATAAAAACTTCTATGAAAGAAGGATAATAAGAAAGTATCCACCCTCAATATAAGTGCCAAGAGTCTTTATTAGAGTTTTATAATAATATAGAGTATTTATAATATTAAGACCTAGATCTCTCGGTCCAGCAAAATTAAATAATATACAAAATTCTTTAAACACTCTACAGTATAGTTAATTTATTTTTTCCAACATATTTCTTTATTTATATTTGCCTGTCTTTTCTTTTTTCAAAATAAATGGAGACTTTTTTTAATCATAAATCAAAAAAATTTTCAAAAAAAAATGTATAGATTGGTTTTGTTAAAAATTGTAGTGTCAGTCCTATTTAAGATTTTTGGAAAAAAAAATTTAGTTTGTTTTTCAATAATTTGATTAAGATTGGAGCTTTTTAAAAAGATATGATATAAAAAATTTTTATTGAAAATAAATAAAATGTTTTAATAAAAAGGCTGGGCATTTTTTTTTTATATCACCTCTTTGTAAAAAAAATTTAGTATAGTAATTGTACTGACAGAGATGAGAAAATCATTGGAATAATTCGAAATGGAATAAAACTATTATTAAAATAATTTTTTATTTAAAAAAAAAAACGAAGATTCATTTAATATAATATTTTATGTGTATCACCTTGTTTTAAGCAAAATGACCAAATTTAACGCTAGAAAACTTGAGAATTTAGTTCTAAAATCAACGATACAAGATTGGCCTTAGGCCTAGTTGAAGAGATTCTACAAGTAACAATTATAACAACGCTCGCTCTTGTAGTTATATTAAGTTTGCTTTCTGAATTGTAAATTATGAACTCTCATGAGAGAACAGAGCCTGAGAATTAATATCTATATTTTTATAAATTTTCAATCCATAAAAATATTAAATTATATCATATTTTAATTTCACTTATTTATATCATTGGCAAGCAATATTTTTAATTTTATTAAGACCCGATAAGGAGAACTGAATGGTTGTTTATGTTTTTGCGCTCCTGGATTTTATCAAATATTTTTAATTTAAAGTGGGTTCAAATTGTTTAATCATAGTTAATTGATAACTCTACATATATATTTTAAAAAATTTAAGTGTTTATTTTTTAATTTGTTGACTTTTTTTTATTTTTTTCGGCATTTAAGAACATTTACACTCCGTCCTTATTTATTTAAATTAATTGGTAGCTAATTAATTTAAAATTTTTGTCGCTCAGGACGGGAAACGAACCATTGACCTTTGGTACGTGAAGCAAGACCGTTACCTAGTCCTATTTAAAATTACAGTAAATTGAGTTGAATAAAGTAGAAGTTAGAATTTTCAGTTAATGTGGTAAAATGTTGTTATAGCTATGATTCAATATAATAATAGGATTGAGAAAAATAAAAAAAAATGCAGCTTTCATCAGCTTATCTCCCTTTCCCCTCTGTCTCACTCTCAGCTATTAACATGGCCTGAACTTAAGCCGAAACGTAAGCAGAGCGAAAATAAATTGATGACACAAAATCTTGTTGCATTTTTTATTTTTCTCAATCCTAATATTAAATTTTCATTCATTTGGCTGAAATCCCCTCATGGCTGCATACTCTCCCCAATTTCCATAACTTTTGAAAATAAATCTTTCTTGTCGAGAGTAAATAATATCTATTTTATATAAAAGACTAATTATTTATCTAATGGTATTATTTTTTTATTAATTTATCAAATACAATATTTTCATTAGACATAAAATTTATTTTGAAGAATTATTACGGAATTTTTACTTCTTTAAGTGTTATAGGATTTAAAAGCAATTCTTGCCTTTTCAAATGATTCTTTGAAAAGTTGGAAGACAAAACGATTCAATTTGACTATATAATCGCTCATCTTTTTTCTTTCCTTTAAATCCTAAAGAGAGTTGGAAAATCATTTTCTTAAAATATTCATTCGATTTAATTTTTCTAAAGATGAATTTTCAATGTTTAAAATTGATTTAAAAAAAATGCTTTCTTTTTTTTTTTTTATTTTAAATGAATTTTTTTTTTTTCTTGTTTTAAGGATTTTTTTTTCTTCTCAGTTTAGTTAATTAAGTTTTTATGGTTGTTGTTTAGATAATCGATTGGGTGGAATAAAAGGGAGCGCCGCTTGGTGTTGTCGTCGTCTTTTGTGTGATTTGTGAATTTTAGAGGAAATCGAGGTCGAACATCTTCAGAGAAGTCTGCGTTCGATGTCCTGCGGTGTCACGGCCATTTACACACCCTATCTTGATGGCTCTCTATATTTTTATTTCGATTGTACTCATGCACACTCAGTTCTCGTGCCAAACATTTCTTCTTTTCTAAGTTAAATTTATTAATATAGGATGTTTCATAAGGCTCAAACATTAGACTGTATTAACTTTGTGACGGGATTTTCATTAAATTTCTTGAAATAAAATCTAATACATCATTGCAGGTACGAAAATTCTTATCTTTTGGAAGCTTGAAGCATCAGAAAAGTCTTCAAAATTGATTAAATTAAAAACAAATCCAGTAAGCCCGATTGGACATCAGTGGGGTACGATATGAAAGATGCGGGGAAAATTTTCATTTTTTTAAATATCTCGACTTTAAACGATAAACAAATTTAAAAAAAAATATTTTCGGCATTTGAGGCTTTATAGACTTTAAACGATATACAATATATATTAATTACGATACACGTTCTACAGACAGTATCATTAACAGAAAAAAAAGGCAACTCAGTTTTGAAACACTTTCCTGCACTTTTTAGCCATCGCTAACCACATCCTCTGAGAATATAATATGGGCCGCTCCAAAATCCTAGTATGCAAGTCTTGTCATGTTGATTTTTATTGTTATATTTTAGGTTATGTAATTTGGATAAAAAACATTTTTTTCAGTTTCTCTATATGATAACTAAATGCCAATTTTTTTTTTGTTTTACAATAAATAAACTCCCATTCAACAAACTGTTATGAAAATTGGTCCAAAGGGCTTATTTATTATCATTTAGTTTCAAAAAATATGACGCAGCGAATGTAGAGAAAATCAAACTTCGAGATAAATTATGGTGGGATAAGCCAAATAAAATTGAGAAGTTAAATTTTTCATGATCATAACTTTTCCCTTATTCTTATATATAGTAGTGCGGGAAAGTAAAAGAAAAATAATTAAAATTTTTGAACACCCGGGGGGGAGGGGGGTGTTTTTGTCGCTCAGGACGGGAAGCCCACCGCCAAGCCTGAGAGGTAAAAAAAATATTGATATTTATATCAACTGGTATCCAATATGCCTAGATCATTATATCATTAATAAATATCATTTAAATGTCTATATGGTCTCAAATGCCGAAAAGACTTATAAAAAAAAACTTTTGAAATAATTATGAATCCTTCACCTACTCATTCATTCCTCTTTAAATGTCCAAAACATTGCAAGTGTAGTTATGGATTTTAAATAATATTTGATATTTGAAAATGTAAAATGGCCAAGATTGGATCGTGCCTTGGCGTTTGATGTTTAATTTTCAGATTTTGATTATAATTATGGTTGAGATTCAGTACTACTATTTATTTATTTAGTTTTTTTTATCAATTTAATAAATAGTTAATTTAAATAATAATAACTTTAAAGAAATTATTTGTTTTTTAATAGAGGAACATTTTTCTTAATGATAATCTAAAAATAATATTAATTTACATAAAGGGTAGAATTAAGAAAGGACTGGAGAAAATCGAAGGAATCTGAAAGTTAAACGTAAAAGAAACAAATGGTGAGAGAAGGGTAAACGCTATAAGAATAAAAATAAATTAAAGAGCGAAGAAATAAATGTAAATATTATTGTTTTCGAGACAATATTTGAATCAGATATCAATATTCAATAGCCTCGAACGGACTTGATTACTTCCTGTAACAATGGAGGAAGGGGCAGGCAGCCAGAAAAGAAGCCTCTATGATATTAAAACTCATGTTTAAACTTTGAAACTTGAGAGTTTTAATATAGTAGAGAATTCTTACCTGGCTGCTTGTTCGTCCCTCCATTGTTAAATACAAGAGCCACCTTACTACTTTACATTTAGTTACAGTGAAGTATGGTCGAGAACCCGGTGATTTGATGCAAAGGAAGCCAACGATGGCCCGGATAGGCTGAAGATTCCAGAGGCCGAATGGCTACTTGATTCATCAAAAAAATAAAAAAAAATATATAAATAAAATAACGTTAAAATAAACGCTTAATGACAACATAAGACTAGCTAAGAGAAATTATAAAAGAATAATAGAAGGATAATTAAAGTGGATAATCTTGTTATGTTTTTCAAATGTTATTTTTTGTTATTATCCTATCATAATTGAAATTTACCAGTCTAATAAGTGATTTTAAGGTCCAGGAATAACCAAAATATATATATATATATATTTAATTTATAAAGGAATAGGAAGGCAGACTGCAGAAATATTTGCTTTAATAATTAATTTTTCCTCTCAAACTTTTTGGTTTTGTCCAGCCCTGCCTCAGGTCTTCCCCAGTAAGTGAAGATTTAAAATCCAATGATATAATTTATAGAGTCAAATTTTGTATTTAATTTTTTTCTTTCTTTTTTACTGGATCACTTATTTTGTTATATTTTAGTTATATTCTTTATTTATTTTTGTTTGTGTTTTTCTTTTACATTAAAATACAAGTTGTTTATTCTCAAACCTTATCTTATATTTTGCGACGACATTTGATATTGTCTCTTTAGTGAGAAATTTTAAATTTGATCGGTTCGACAATAACATAGAAGAGTGGGATTATTACATCCAATAATTCGAAACGAAACTTTATGACTATGAAACACAATCAATCCGTCATGATCTTTTCCTATCTCGAATTTGACATGAAACTTTCAAAATGGGCTTTAATAATATTTACTCTAAACCAGCACGCTTCATTTCTTACAATGATCTGATGGGAGTTTTACAAAAATTTTATGATAGGAAAATATGTATTCTAGCTTTTATACTTATATCTAGAAACAATAATAAACAAAGAATATAAGAAACAATATCACCACTGTAGACTTTATAGACTTGTAGGCCATATAGACTTGAAACGATACAATATATTTATTACGATATTTGTATTCCAGACATATTTATTTATATCATTTGTTATCCAATTAAATTAAATAAATTTTCATCAGACTGCCTGAGAACCGAACCCACATCCCTTAGCTTTTATTTGTAAGGTATCAATATTGACAATATCAGTCAACCTCTCAGCCACGGGGGAAGGGTAAATTTTGTTATGAGATTACTATTTCTTTAGGATAATCATTTATTATAAACTTTTTATTAGGTTTTTATAATTCTTGTCTTATCTGGTTGACTTATATTTTGAATATTTCGCCTCTTATGATATTCTTGATATATTCTCTATTAAATTAAAAATTCTGTCTTATTAGCTTTGACTTGAGTTCATCATTTTCTAATCTTTTTATATTAATATCGTAAAAATGTTAATTTCTTTGTAATTTTCTTTTTCCATTGTGAAAACCATTCAATAACTCAAGGAATCTGTCTTTCTTTTTATCTAAAATATAAAGAATCGTAAGATTCATCTACATATTGAATGTATAATCTATATGTAAAATATATGAATCCATGATGACGTCCAAATATTCTAGGCGTATAGGGAAGTGTTGAGAAGGCATCAGATGATAAATTATAAAGATTAGATTCTTCCAGGCACTAATTTTTCTTTATCTTCATATGCTATTTTTAATTATTTGTGCATGTATTTGTTCTTTTTTATATTTACTTTTCAACGCAAGGCTTTATGTTTTTTTTAAAATAATCCAAAATCAATCGCATGAAAGAATATAAACTTTAAAATTTATTATCCAACGCCTTCGCAACACTACCCTATTCTCCTAGTATCATTTATAATTTGGATTATTTAAGGTAGCCTCAAGAATATCATCAAAGAAGAATTTTTTGATGAGATTTTTGAATTTGCCCGATGTTTGTTCAAAAAATTATTTTTGAAATAGAAAATAGTTATTATTCATGAATAACTTCATACCTTCGAAGAAATTTGTTTCTATATTTGATTGTGTATCCTTTTATAGTTTCCCATCTTTTTTCTAAAATGTATGCAATGTTTTTAGGTATGTTAGAAAATTTGTAAAATCTAACAGCAATTTCATTATTAATAATTTTTGTCTTATAATTTTTCTTTATGAATTTCTTACAGTTAATTCAGAACTTACAAAAGGTTTTAACATATTAACAAAACACTGAAAATGATTATCTAACAGATTGTCAATGGAGGTGATAACTAGGCTGAGTTTTATGCAAAGCCATATATTTAGAGACAAATATATTTTATTTTATTCCTAGACTGAATAAGGCGTTTCATGCCATTTTCAAAATATAGAGAACTTAGAGAATAATATTTTAAATCATTTTCATTTACAGAAATAGTATAAAAAAGATCACACCGATCCTTTTAACCACTACTTATTAACTTATCTATACTAATTTTCATATTCACATCATAATAGTTTTAGTAAAATTTAGTTTAGTAAAATTAAAATTTAAAAATCTAAAGAGAAAAAACGAATATATATATATAATATAATATAAACATAAATTGAGGTATTATATTAGAAAGTCGTAAGTTCCGAGTATATAGAAAAATCTTGGCTACATTTGAAAATGTCACCTGAAATTTCATATAAAGTACACCGTAAAATAGTTATATTGAAAGTTTTAAATTAAAACAAAATATATTCCAAAATGTGACAACCAGTCCTAGAGACGTAGAGATGTATTCCCTCTCAATGATGCACTCTCTGCAAGGAGTAGATTTCACGCCGGTGCTGAGAGAGTCCCTCCTCAACCTTGGACATTCACCCTAACATGGAATAAATTGAACGAAAGGGATCGGGTGGAATTAGATATAGGAGTACTTAGATATGATATATATTATTGAATATAGGAGGAGGAGTTAGAGATAGGAAATAAAGTAATGGGGGCCGATGTCAACTGGTTTTGAGGTATACTCGAAAGCACTTCGAATGTATAATTTGGGATCCCAGTAGGTGAGCATATTTGGTTCAAATGAAATGAAAATATTTCAAAATGCATCAAGAAAAATCTGCTTAGATAAAAACAAAACCAGACACATGATTGGGAGACGCTCGAAGTCAGTAAAAATATCAATTGTACTTGAATTATTCCTATGTATCTTATACGGTATAAATAAGTGTAAATTGTCAAAAAAAAATTTACATGTTTAATATTCATTTTTTCGACCTCACGGTCACTTAGACTCCATTCTTATTTATTTATATTAATTGGAGGGCAATAAGATATAAATAAATTTTTGTCATCCAAGACAGGAAGCGACAAACCACTGTCCTTTGGTAGGTGAAATCAGACCAATAAATGAATATGAAGGTATAGGGCTTTAATTCCCTATTGAAAATAATTTAACTCACCACAACTACTATAAATGTTTTTATGACAAACTATATATATATAATGGCTGCTTTCGGAAGTGAATAGATTGGTGGCGAAATGTTTTAGCAATAGGCCCAAAGTGCTTTAAAGGCTGTGACACACTGAGTCGGCAATTTCGCAGCATCCGCCGCCATCGTTGATTCAGCGCGAAAAATGGGGCTGACTTGGAATGAAGGGCGCTTGAATTCAGCTCTTGAAAGGAAACCCATCCCTTTTCCATTCAAGCATTGCTTTTTTTCGCCGAGAAATTGATTACAGATCAGCCAATAAATGAATATACCCCAATTTTCCATTAAATCATATATTTATTCATTCCCAATATCATATTTTCTTTCGTTTTGCACTTAATTTCTTATTTAAATAATAATAAATATTTAATCAATACATTTCTTTTTACATTATTACAGATATCTCAAAACAGAATTAAAAATATTCCACTATTATATAAATGAGTAGAGAGATTCAAGAGGTAATCGCACAAAAGAAGGAAAGGAGCAATGGTCAAAGCATCAAAAGCTCCAAAAAGCAAATGAATTTGTTGCAATCGGGGAAAAAATCGGTTAAAAATTGGAAACTAAACTTAGTCGACTAATTGGTTTCCAAAGTCCTCCCCCCCAAACTCTCCCTTGGCCACTCCATCATTTATTCTCCCTAAATAAAAAATTTGCCTGATGGTGCATATTGTAGTATTTTAGTAGTATTCAATAAAAATCAACATGATTTGTATACTAGATAGGGTTGTAGAGTGACCATCCCATATTTCCAGAAGAAGTTAGCGGTGGCTAAAAGGTGTCGAAAAATGTTGAAATTCGTTGCCTATTTTTTAGGCTAATTTTTCCCTTTATCGTAGTGCGCGATAAATTTTGAGAACCATTTTAACTGCCCCCTGCGGACCGATTTACTTCAAATTTTATTAGCTTCTTTATCACTCCTAGAGCTATAAGTTGATAAGTTTCATCCTGTTCCGATGAGTGGTTCCAGAGATATAAGGCAAAATAAAAGCTACACACATACATACACACATGTACATTAATTTTGTTTTGCATTTTTAGGGTCTTTTTGACCTAAAAAAATTGAGGGATTAAATTTTAATGTTCATAATACTTTTCCCTTTCTACTCGTATTATTGTGGCAAAGTAATAATAACACTATGAATATAATAATGGTACAACTAATTTTCAGGCATCTGAGTATAACTTTAAACTCTGATTAATAAAATGAAAATAAAGATAGCGCGATAAATGATTTTAACAAAGAAAAGACATTTCCATATTTCCATTATCTGCCTTTGGCAATAGGCAACCAGATAATCAGAGAAGAATTGACCGTGAACTAATGGTTGTAATTGTCGGCGCTGTTTTAATATTATTTATTTATTTATTCCAAAAAATTTTGCCTTCGGTCTTGAGGCTATACATATTTTGTGTTTACATTTACAAAACAAAAGAAAAACAAATTCATAATATCTAAATATAACATAATATATAATATATACACTCTTTAGCCTTTAAAATAAATACTTTACTTCCCGTTTCCTTCTCTTTCTTCCATTTTCTTCTCTTCTTCCTTCCTTAGCTGCTCTATACCCTCCCTTCGATTTTCACCTCTTCTCTTCTTAGTTCTTTTTCCAGATTTTCCCCAATTCCTCTCTTGGAAGGAGTCTCCTCTTGGTTGTTATAGATGCCGCATCTTGCCCGCGCCCATATTCTTCTCTATTTTCCCCTTAACCACTGTTCTTTGCTTTCTTCTTGCCACGTTCCCAATAAAATAATCAGGTCGTAATTTTTAAAAAATTCCCAAAATTCATTGGTTTTATTTAGTGTCTCATCTAGATTTTTTCCATCTTAATATTTTTATTTTTCTATTCATTCTATCTTTAGTTGGGACTTCTTTCTTAATCGTTTTTTATCGCCCTAAGCTTTGGGTTATTCGAGATTTCTTCTATCTTATCATCATCTTTCTTAAAACCCGCTACAAATTTGTAGGCTCTCCCATTTATTATTATTTTATTTCTATAAATTTTTGCGTTCTTATTATTATTTCTCAATTTATATACCAATTTATATCTTCTCTTCCAATTCCCTTTCTTCGTTTGTCAAATCATTATCAATAAAAATTTTCTCATTATCTAGATATCTTAATTTGTTTTTGACTCTGAATATTCCATTCTTCATTTCTTGACTCTCACATACCATCAAAATTGGACTAGTCTTATCCCTTCTTTGTACTTGTTTTGCTTTAAAATTTTTCATTCCCAATTTCTCTGTGCATATATCGTTGACTTTAGCCTGGATATCTTCCACTTCCTCTTCCCTAATTTCTCTCACTCCTTGAATAATAAAGTTACTTCTCTTTACATTCTTCTCCGGCATGTAATCTATTTTTATAAAGATTTAATTCCTTCCTCATTTCTTCCATATCCTCTCCCTAGTTCTTTATTCCGATCTCTCTTTCTATTCTTCTTCGTTTGCCAACTCTTCTCTTAGTTTCTGTAATTCTGTTCCTACCTTCGAGTCAATTTCATTCATTCTTGACAAGAGTTGCTGGAACATATAGGTAATATTTAAATTATTATCCTGCGAATCAGCCTTCCTTGCGCGCTTCGTCTCTAGATCTTGCCCAGGTGGTGTTCTTTGCACCGGTCCACTTGACCGAAAAGGGCTTTGCATATCCACATATTTGTCTAAGGATGGCGATTTTTCTTCCGTTTAGCACCTTTTACGATTGATGATTTTTTATCTGCCATTTTTCAACTGATTTTTACTTAAATTTTCCCTTTATTATTTAATTAATATATTTTGCTATATCTATTCTCAATTTTTTGGTTTATTCTTTAAATGTTTTATTATTATATTCAGCTTGGCCAATTCTATAATTATTTTTATTGCGAACTGGATTAATATTCACTTTCAAAAATAGATAAAACTCACTTTAGAATTTCTCTTCTCTCTTCCGCACCGTCGCAACTTCTTACAAATCACCTGGAATGCAGAGTAGAAAATTCTCCTTCGAACGATGTATCATAAGGGTCCGTTTTTCAAAAATAAACCACTAAAACTCTTGAAGTTTAGAGAGCTATTTGTACACACGTTTTTTCAATCCACCAAATTTCTCGGAATCCTATGTTTTAATAATACATTTCTAAAATGAAAAGGTATAATGGTCCTATTAAAGTATACTTGTTTCATTAAATACATATGTATATGTATTTATTTAAATAAAAGAATCTTGATAAAATATTATTAAATATTACCATTGCAATCCTGTGGGTTACTATTAATATTCAGTAATATTTCCTTATGATTATTCTGTCTCTAAATTCATATAATTAATATTTCATTTTATTTATTAAATTCATTATTAATATTAATGGTATGGTAGAATGTGAAATGAAAGACAATGAAATTATACTGAAATATTTATTGCTATATTAATTAAAAACCACTATGAGAAAATTTTATGGCCCTGTCCCTTGATGCAGAGGTAGAGGTTTCGCCTCACATACCAAAGGTCAGTGGTTCGCTTCCCGTCCTGAGCGA
>JAAAKE020094989.1:0-19752 GCA_010014785.2 Anisolabis maritima | reverse complement strand
GTTATTCCGGAGAAAATGGCAACAGTTTTCACGATGCACTGAATAAATGGCTACATTTCATTTAATAGCCTCAAATCACTATAAAATCCCAGTCGAGTAGTTAGAGTTTAAGACGTAGGTTTGAAATGGTTATTATTATGGAATCACAAGGTTTCTAAAGATGGGCATATGTTGAGATATCGAAACTGAATCAGATTCAGTATAAAAAACCTGATGTGGATAGCAAATTCCCGATCCCTCTATGCTAATAAGTGATAGTTGAAATTTTATTTGAGCCCTTCTAATATTATAATATTTATTAAAATCTAAAGCAAAAGCTGATTTGGTTTTCGTAATAATCAAGAATATTACTATTTGTTTGTAACTCTAAGGATATTATAGAAAATTTATGTCCCCCATTAAGATGTCTGGATGAATATTTTCATTGATTAATTTTATCGAAATATTTTAGTATATAGTATTTATGTGGTCAATAGTTTTATTGATATAAATATCTAAAATTATTAGAAATAAATCGTATAAAATGGCTTTCATGATAACGGCCTTTAATACAATTCAACTATTTTGATCGAAATCAACTTCTAAGGTTTATTAAACTTAAAGAAGAATAAAGTAATTTTTTAATAATATATTTTTTACTTTCTCTTACCTATATATGAAATATAGAGTGAGAAAGTATAGCGATCGCAAAAAAAAAATGTCGAGATTTCGGAAATACACGTTTTGAGTTTAAAAAAATGGTCTGTCTATCGATGTGTCTGTGACCAAAATGTCTCAAAAAAAAAAAAATTTATTTAAGCTAGAAACCCCTGTCGCTAGCTGTACTTCTAAGCTTTTCAATAAAATCGACCAAAGATAACTAGTATCTTACTGAAGTATTTTTTTTTGTTTTTTTTTTTTATTTTCTCAAAATTCGCTCTAACAATTTTAATTAAAATTTATAAAAATAAATTATTTATTCAATGACCTTTGAAATTTATTAATCCTTATCCCCCCCCCCCACTAAAATTGTTTGGGTTCCATCTTTTTTGCTTTCTTATCATTATATCTAAATTAAAATAAATGAATTCATTCGTTTTTAAATAGTAAAAAAAAAAAATGGAATGTTTTTATTTTATATTTTTCGTTATGATTAAAAAAAAATTTCTTTTTGATTAAATTTGATTTAATCTCAGATTTTCGGAAGTAAAATCATTAAATTATTTATGGTAGAGATTTTTATAAGATAGCAAGCAAGAGACTATGATTATCCCGGATATGGTTTTATTCCAAAAGTTTGCTAATCAGCCTACTTTCCTTTTTAAAACAACGAATTCTCAAGTTCTAAATTTGGAAAGTAATAGATATAAGATTATTACAATATTAATTGATCTAGAAGAATTATATTCGATTTTTTTTTCCTCAAATTAATAATTATATAGTAATTTTATTTATTAATCGAAAATCGTTCTAGATAAGAAATAATTTAATGCAATTTTAGATGAAATGAGTCGGAATATAATAATGGCTTTTCACTTAATGATTTTGTTTTTAAAACATCTTATTACCTAAAATATGCTTTAGTAAATAAATTTGCATGACTAACAGTTGATGAAGTAAAAAAGAGAGTTTTGGGATTTTTACCATAATAATCAAATTACATATTAATACATATTAATAATAATTATATAATTCAAAAATAAATATTTAATTTAATTATAAATATAGCTAATGATATATGCAAATTTAAATATATGAAAAACAAGTATTTGTTTATTTAATAACAAAAATAATTATTGCAGGATACATAATTAATGTATTTATTCCCACGCTTCCAAGTAGCATATAAAAACCTGTAAACCTGTAAAAAAATTTATTGAATATCTTTAAAATTCAAATTTGTAATACTAAACTAAGATTCATTTTATCAGTCTACTTTTCTTTTAATGAAGAGTTGTACGAGTATTATTAAAAAATACCAAGGGGTCAAAAATTATCCTAAAATTTCAACAAATTCCCAAAGGAGCTTAGCCAACCCTGCGGCCCGTGGGTCGCATGTAGCCCAAGACGGCTATGAATGCGGCCCAACAAGAAATAGTAACTATTTGAAATTGCTACTAAAAGTTCCACTAAAAATGTGTTATTAATTTATTATTTATTTATTTATGCGCAAAAGTTATTTTATGCAGGTTGTCATCAAGGCTGTAAGTTTATTTCATAAGAGCCAAGGGATTGAATCATCTCTCTAATTCCAGGAATTCCTTAAATTTATGGATAAAGATTATGGGGACATTTACTTTTTAAAAATCTGCTGGTTAAGTAAAATGTTGAATGATTTACGAAATAAAATCAAGTTGTTTATGGAAGCAAAAACAAAATTTGTACCAGAACTTGATGATGAAAACTGGGATTTGACTTGGCCACTCATTTAAATAAGTTAAACATCGGTCTTAAGGGTGAAAACTCAATGATCAATATAAACTAAAACAGCGTTCGAAATGAAACTGAAACTATACCAAATTAAGGCAGTCAATTCTATGAATTTCGACACGTTGCCTAGTGTATTATATGTGTGGCCCAAAACAATTGGACTTCTAATTTGGCCCAGGGAAGTCAAAAGGTTGGACATCCCTGTCTTAAAGAGAGATTTTTTTATGATAGAGTGACTTATTTATTTATTTAAATTAAATTAATGTTTCTATCTCGGCCACATCCATTTGCAGAGGACTGTTAATGTATGACTCGTATTAATAAAATAAATATATGAGCGCTGATTGATAAATATTTTTACATATAATTTTTTTTAATACATTTATTTAATTAGTATTTTATTTATTACTATTATTTATTATAGAAAGTGAATTGCAATCGAGCCGTTAAAGCCTGGAAGGTTTTTAAAAATTAAAAATCAATATATACTAGTATATATAATGATTACAAAATAATTGCAAATATATACTAACTAAAATTTACTTAAGGTTTTTTTCACAAAGAGAAATATTAATATGTCAGTCATATTCAATTTGTTTTAATAGCCACAAAGTTTTAATAGAGTATTTAATAAATAATTAAAATATTCTTCATTATCTTGAAATTATTTTTAATTTTGGTAGTAATTATTTTGGTAATTATTGGATTTTCTTGATTTTATATAAATAAAAGTAAATGGGTTTAGAAAATAAAGAAGGGAGAGGGGGGAGTCGATAAAAATAATCTTGTTGTTAGTCCGATTAAATATATGTGCATATAAATGATGTGTATAGCAAATTGACTAGCATGTTTAATAAATTGTCAAATGCCTGTGTATTGTATTTTAAATATCTGCATATATATTGTTTGAGATTGATGTTGCCACATTAAACTTAATCCTATATTCGGACAAGCACAAATAGTTTAGCTGTACCTATATATACACTGGCGGATTGGCAAGTGCGGCAAATCCCTAAAAAAGTGATGTCTCTCTTTCGTGTCCCCCCAGAACACTAATATCCCATCTGAAGTCAATATAATATGTACACCTATTTTGCAATTAAGAATTTTATTTGTGCATTATAAGACAGTGAGTAATTGTAGAAGATGGGTTGTTAATTAACTTCCAAATATTTTTAGGTCCGGATCTCAATTACATATATCATATATTATCCCCTTCAAAAGTAATTGGACAAACTCTAACTTTTGTTTCGTTTTAAATGATAATTAGAAGACCTACATGAAATCCGAGAATATTAATAGGTAAAACATTATGTAATTTGATGATTTTGAGTTTTATGTAACTCTCCTAATTATCCATTAAGACTAAGCAAAAGATACATTTTGTCCAATTATATTTGAGGGGATGTCCCCATACAAATATAAGTTTTTTACACTTTTGGGGTCGTGGGATCTGAAACGTGGATACATCTGAGGAAAGGGGTCAATCTTGGTACTTCATATCAGGCAATCAAATCATTTCGGTCGCTGATCCCCAACCATCTTCGGTAATCTGGAAGATTTAAGGAATATCTTTGCGAATATATTATTCATTTAGGTTTATAGAGATATACAAACTTTTATTTAGGATATTTTACTATCCCTGTACTCCTGTATTCCTTTATATCTTCCAGAACAGGGAAGTGATTTAAAAAAGATTTCCATTAGAAATTTTTTTTTTCTTTCAATTTTTAAATATTTTGGAAAAAACTTTTCTAGTATCTAAATGTTATTTTATTATTTAAAAAACAAATTAGAAATCAAAATAAAATATATTTTTGTAATTTTTAGAGATGAAGAAAAAATCATCAATTGATAGTATTACTAATGGTCTTTTTTTTTTTTTTTAGAAATACATCAAAAGAGAGATGGGAGGTGAAGAATAATTCCAAAGAAGAAGGGGGAAGTACTCATACAATAAGACGTGCAGATCACGTAGTTGGTTATTGTTCCATAACGAACCTTTAAAAAGCTGCACATAATCTACTTCTTAAGGGCACTTAACAATTTCCAATTTGAGAGGGATCAATTAATTTCCAATTTAATTGACTATACAATATTCTATGTTTAATAATATAAATGAAGCCTCTAGAGCTCAAGTGACAAAAACTTTGGGTATATTTCAACAATTATAGTTAATTTCTATAAACCAATCAATCAAATTTAATAATACATCTGTCTAATATTATATTTAAAGTAGAAATATATTTTAATATTTGGGGGTTAAATATTATATAATCAAGTACAAATTATTCAAGAAGATGTGATAAATTAAACATAAACAAAGAACAAATTAAATAAAGTAAATAAAGACACAAGGGGGTTTTAGGTTACTTTATTATACAGCCTAAATTTTATATATAAGACGAAAATTTTCTATATTATATATATAGGGCGAGTGATTTAGAGCGCCCTTTAAAGGTTTTTTGAGAGAGTTGTTATTTTTTTTTTATATATAAATTCTTTTCAGCCTAACTTTTTATGATCTATTTAAATAAAATATTTTAAGTATTTGCCATTTCCGGTTATATAGGAAATAGACCTCAAGTTTATATCAAATGGAAATCTATAATTTTGATTACGGAATTAGATTTCTTGCTTAAATTTTTTTCTTAAATACGTCATATGTTTTAGATATGTAGTTTACGAGATATATACATTTTTTGGCAAATGTTAACGATTTTCGGGCTTTTCAAAAATTAATCTCTTATATTGTTAGTGATAAAATAATACTATTCTACATATAATATGTACTAATGTAGGGCTACATAAATATATTATGAAATAATTTTATATTAGTATACAGGACAATAAAATTGCAGTTTTTGTAAAAAGTTTGTTTTTATTTAAAAAATCATTTTTTTATGAAACACTTTAGATATTATTGCATATTCAAAAGTGAAATTAAAAGCTCTTTTGAGATGTATTAGATTTCCCTATATCTAAAGTTAATATTTTTTAAGTTTTAATTTTTTTATTTAAATTCAATGAATAATCAAGAACGACAATGAAAGAATAAAACAATTGATTTTTTAAATTTATTGTTTTAAAACATGAGTTACTCTCATAGTGATATTTTAAATTTAATGCACATTCATGGTGAATGTAATAAAATAATGCTAAGAACATAAAAGTTTTAACGATAGATTTCCGAATTTTCCACAGATGAATCCTCATAAATTTCTTGATTATTCAATGAATTAAAAAAAATACATAGATGCATAATGATCCCAAAAAAATAGATGTCGAAGTTGGATTTCAATCCAAATCCAAAATCCTGGATTGATTCGGATCGGATCTAGGATGCATGCTCATCTCTGCTTACAAACATATTAATGAATAAATAAATAAAATATTTTAAATACGCCTGTAAATAGGGTTACAATGTGACATATTTAAATATAAAACATGATCATTTTTAGAAAGGATATTTTGGGGGTCTTCCTTTGAAAGGTTGACTGTTTTGAAAATGGGGCAGTGAATTTGCCCTTTTTCCCCTATATATTCTTTACGCGCGGACACAATAGCTTTGGAAGGGTATCGTAAAAAAAGTAATAGTATTAGATAATTAGAAATGGCGAGAGGAATACAAGCCCAGAAGTATAAACGGGGGGGTAACAAAATGCAGAAAAGAGAGAGGTCGAAAATTAAAAAAAAAAATGTGTCGTTAAAAGTCAACTGTACTTGGCATGGCATATATGCTAAAGTATGTTTTGAGATATACATATATTAATTATTTATTTTCATTCATCTTCCTTCTAAAGAAACAATTTTGCCTTATCTAGTAATTTCTTTAACGATATAAACCCCAATTTATATTTTATTTTGGACTAAATAATAATAAAAATAATAATAATATTAAAAAAATGTAAAATTCAGATGGATTAAATTTGAAAATTTTCTGTTTTATATTTTAAAGTTTGCTAGTTAATGTCGGATGAAGAATAAATAATTGCATTTTCTATATTAGATGATAAATTTCAGAACTAAAAGTACACCTAGTGCCAATACTTTGTTCGAATCGAGCCATTTGTGGTTTATCCTTGGAAAGATTAGTGACGAAGAAAAGCAACAAAATAGTAGCAGGGGGACAAAGAGGGATGGGATTCACGTAATAAATCGCCCTGAAAGGCAACAGCGTTCGTTTTATTGGCTGTTTTGTTGTTTGAAATGTTCTAGAGTCACCAACTATTAAGGCGGGCTCGAGGGGTGTAGAAATTGAGTTTTTTTTTTAGGGGTGGCAATGGTACTGGTTGGGGAGGGGGACTATTGACGGGTTTTGCCAGCTTTTCTCTCTCGTTTTTCGCGATCCTTTTCTCCCAGTGCAAATTGATTGGGTAGAAGGGTCCTGTTCTCTTCCTAACCAGGGTCTTCGGCCAACTTGATGGATTTATCGATGCTTCGAATTGACCAATGTGCCCCGCCAGCCACCCACACTTTTGGCACCCATACTTTTACCTAAACCACACCACCATAGGCAATCAAAGTCACAAAATGTATTAACCAACCGGAACCGATCAATCTTCAACAATATGGACTCGAATTGAAAAATTTGTTGCCATTTTTCAAATAAATGATGTCATAAAATTAGAGCGAAATTCTTATTAAGGAGAAATGTACAATCAAGTTTTACATTCATGTAAACTTCAATATTTTATTTACCTAAAATAGTTATATTATAAATGGAATAGATAGAATATCGGGACCTTAGGATTGGGCAATACTTCTTGTTCCTTCCGAGGCAGGTTTTGTTTTTTTTTCCGAAAAAATTTTTATTCTACCCATTTCCAATTTATTATGTTTTACCTGCTTACTCTGTTTATTGCCAGGCTAGAAAACAGTTAAAAAAAAAAAAAGGTAAGTAAAGTTGTGCAATAAGAAAAAAATATGAATAGTTATCAATTTTTTTTTTAATTTGAGAAATTTTAAAAAACATTTTAACTTTTTGAGACTGGCCCCAAATATTGTTATCATATCCAAGTCCCAAATTATTAATATAAGAACATCTCCCTTACAATCAAAATATCTCACTGGCCGTCAATCTTAAAATTTCATAATATTTCTTGCTACTTCAAAATATGGAAGTAGATGAACAGTATTTGTTATTTGCAAATTATGAATGGAAAATGAAAAAGGTGCTTTTAAATTCATTCTTATAAAATAATTAATAATTATTTGATTTTATTTTTAGAATTACTTATTATTATTCATTAGTAAAAGGGAAATTTTTCATTCTGTCTTAAAATAGAAAAGTAAAAAGACAAGAGCAATTTATAGAGGAAACTTAATTTTCTCTTTCGAGCTTGAGTTGTATGTCAATTTTCAAACTACTTATTATTTATTTATTTAAAACGTTTGCTGTATTACTTTTTAAGAATAATAAATGAAAATAAAAGTAAAAAAAAAAAAGAAATATTTTTATATTGCAACAGAAATTAATGATCCATTTATTATTATTGCTACGCCATAATTAAGGTTTGTGTTTTCGTTTGGATAATAATTTTTGCTAATTTTGGGTTGGATGCTCCTCCTTAAGGCTAATTATTATACAATAGAATAGAATAAAGAGGCTTCGAATGGCCTGAAGTGAGCAGCGCGTGTTGCAAATGCAAATGAGCCGGAGGCTTTTGACCCAGAATCACGACTGGCTTCGGATTGGCAACGATTATCCATCCGACCTGAAGATAGCTCTCGAGAGAGAGCCTCTCCAACACTTGCCTATAACAATAACTGAGACTAGAGAAAAAAAATACCAGAGAAAAAAATCTATATAGTATATAAAAATGAATATACTGTGTATATACATACAGTATATGCAATATAAAAATTTACAATAATGCACCAATCTCCATTCTCATTTAAAAATAGTAAAAGAGAATGTCTAATTAGAAAAAAATTTTAATTACGTATTAATTATAAACAAAGCAGCATCAGGCACGAGCCTGAGAGCCCAAGAGATTGATCGCGTAAAAAAAAGTATTAATACCATAGTAATTTAAGGTAGTTGAAGAAAGCCCAGGATGCAACAATATAAGAGATCCGAAAATATCCAAAAAGAGTAGCTAAAAATTTTGAGATGTCAAACGTCTTTAAGTCAAATGTCCAGTGAATGACACGTTACGGTTCACATAAATTTACTACTTAATTTTGAGTTTTCTTCTGGACTCAAAGTTCAAGATTTTTTTTTATTTCAGTATTTTCAGATATCAAACACCAATTTTCATTTCACTATTTAAGACTTTGTTCAGCAAAGAGCAGCCGGTTCCTAATCCCTGGCCTAGAAGGTGTCATCATTTTTAAAGTGATAATTGCAAGTTGCCAAATTTTTATTAGCATTTCTAATAATATTACGTTACATAGTCATTTAGCAAGAAAAAAATTTATTTATACTGGCATTTTCATTTATTTTTAATTTTATTCCAAAAGGGTAAAAAATTTGAGTTTTTTTTTAATAAGTACGAGGAGGAAGAGGAATCCCGGGATGCATAATTTGCAAAAAGTGAATATACAATAATTTTACAAGTAATTGTTTTGAAGACTCTAAATCAGATTTTGAAAAAGTTATACTTTAAAGATTATTCACATTTAATTAAAAAAAATAGTACATTAAAGTTTTATTAAGGAATTTATATTTATTATTTATTTATTTATATTTGTTACCTCATCACATGGAAACTGTACTAGCAGCAAGCATTTAACTATATCTGCTAATTTATAAACAAATTCCATCTATATAAATAAAATAAACTTGACATATATATATATTTACACTCCTTAGATCCTTAAAATAAAATTTTTTTGAATTTATAATTTAAAATTCTTTCATACTGAAATGAGATGAACTCTGCGTCTTATTGGTGTGTGACTATGAGTTTTATTAAAATTTTATTTCAATTATTTCTAAATTTAGAAATCAATTTAAGAGTTAGTTAAAAATATTATATAATTCAATAGGAAAAAAGAGAAGAATTTAAATTTAAATGTAATCTTTGATTAAATGAATCAACCTTCACAAATGTGAATCTGACGTTTGCGAGACAATGTAAACAAAGTTAATAGTCCTTGAGTTGGTTTGAACGATGATGATTAAATAAAACCCATTAGCAACAGAAGAATAAAGAACAAGGTGAGAAATTTAATGATTTTCTTTATTATTATTATTATATTATTATTATTATTATTATTATTATTATTATTATTATTATTATTATTATTATTATTATTATTATTATTATGAACTTAACACTTTGACAGAAATTAGAAATTTTTTTTTTTTTTGAAAAGTTGAAATTACTTGATTATTTAATATATTACTAAAAGTAAATATATATTATGGTAACAAAGTATATGATAAGTTATTTTCATCAGACCATGACATTGAATGGAGAAGAAAATCTAATAAATGAAGCGTCACAATTTGGAAGTTAATATAATCATGGCTGCGTGCTTCACTGGATGTGAACGCCTGCAACTTATATGATGCTACCAAGACGACTCCTATCATCAATGTTCTTTGTACGCCTATCAGAGTTTAAGAAATAAGATAACAAGGAATGGAATCTGATTCAAAGAAATGCAGGTATTTATTATATTTGGAACAATCTTCGCTGAAGGGGTTGATGTATGTGCATGTCATAACAGGGAAGAGTTGACATACGGGCCTGGTGAAAAAATTTTTTACCTGCTAATATATTTTAATATCACAATTTTATCATCAGTTTATAATTAAAAAATATTTTTACGGAATAATTTTCAAAATTGGATATATTTTTCTTATAATAATAAATATTTAGAAATTTAAAGCTAGTAAGCATGTAAAGTTTGAAAATATAGTCTATTATCAAGAATAAAAATCCTTAATTTTGATGCTTAAAGGACCTAAAAAGTTTTCTGTCTAATGGTAAATAATTAACCAATTACTACACTCAAAGAAATTCAAAGATAAACGTCTAATTTTTAAAATATGTATCAAATATTACAATCTCTATGTTTTTTTTTTAAGTAAGCAACTTTTATTATGTCATCAAGACAATAAAATTTTCATTAGTACTTAGATTTATATTTATTTCTAATGGAAGTTTCGAATTGTATTTTGAAAATGATATGACTATCTCCTATATAATATTTATATTTACATTTTTTTATTTCTGCTAATGCATATCATTTTTCAAATTTGCATAATGTACTAATTATCGACCCTATTACAATAAAATTCAATTTAATGGGAAAATTGGCTAGTAATAGTAAAATTCGCATATGATTATATATATAAATTTAGTATATGAATCAAAGTAAAATCAATTTCTTCAACAACAAAATGATATTTGAGCATATCGTCTTAAGAAAGGAGGTATAACCAATAGAAGTATTTTGACAGTGCGTCAATTTTTTCAATAGGCGAAATTTTATTGATTCGCTCCAATAACAGATTTCTTTTTTTTTTTTTTTTGTTTTTTTGTTTTTTTTTTTTTATTTATTATTTTTTAATTAATTCATGATTCAACCAGATTGGGATCGATCCGACATAGAAAGCTAATTTATGGAATTGCTCAATTGCAAAAAAAAGTTATAGAATATAGCCTTATTCACTTATATAGGTTTATATATTTAGCGTGTCAAAATAATTTGGAAGAGTTAAATTATTTTTGAAGCACATGTTTATGTCCTAGAATTATACATTTAGGTAAATAAGGACTCATTTTTTTATATTCTTATTATTAAAATATAAATTGTCGATCCAAAATGCCCTTCGGTTATGGAATGTTAATAAAACTTAACAAATGATAACAAAAAGTATTATTATAAATAAGTGAAGAGAGAGAGAGATGACCAAGATAATATTTATTTAATTATAATATAGGTTATTTATTTTTTACTGAGAGTGATGACCTGGGTCGTTAAGAGCTGGACAGGGCTCAACATCTCTTCAGGGACAAAACTTAACCAGTCGGTTTTTTTTATCACGGTATAGAAGTGTTTTATGATCAGTTCAACGGATCTTCTCATCCTTAATGTTGGTTTACGAGTTAAGGGTCGCAACTTCTTATTTCAAATAGCTCCTTATTTTTGATACCCATAACCTCGTACCACCCCATGTGAAAAATTCGAAACTCGAACACGATTCTATGCCTTTTAGCCACTAGAGTTGCACTGTTAAATAACCTCATTATTTATTATTAATAACTATATAATTGCAAAAAAAAATTTGGATTTTGTTTTATCATTAAAAGGTCGTTTAATTTAAACGCATATAATCTAATCTATATATAATAATTAAATTAAAATTATATCTAGATGTGATAAGAATATTTTGATTATATTTTAGGAATTATGATTATGATAAAATCACAAATAAAGGTCATTCACTTTAGATATCAAATGTAAATAGATCAGATAATAATAATAATAATAATAATAATAAAAGAGTTATAGATTTTGATAAATAATATAATATTATTAAATAAAAAAAGTACTTGAAATAGGATTTGGATAAATCTAAATTAAATGGATATTAATTATTTATTTTGAGTTTTTCTTAATGCTTTTTACTATTTAAATAAAACGAAACGAATTATTTATTTTATTGATTAGAATTATTTACTATGTTCATGTATTCCTCGTTCTAATGAATGAATTAATGAAAATGAATTTGGCGAAGATGGCGGCGATGCCAGAGGTTTTCTCCTGTTGACTTCATGAAGCCCTTAATTTGGCGGTTGCCTTCGTAATTCGGCCCTCGAATACATTTTCATCTAATGTGTTAATTAATAAACATGTTGTGACTAAATAAACACTGTTCTCTGAGTTGCACATATGTTTGGTAAACAATGAAGGCAAACCAGCTGAACTTATTAAAAGAGAGACCTAGTAGCAAGCACATCTTTTCAAGGAATCTCTCAAATAAATTTGTTAATTAAATTAATAATTAAGAATTGAATAAGAGAAATTTTTGAAAGTTTAAAAATTTTTATGAATTATTATTTGCTTTAAATAAAAAAAAAAATAGTTCGATGCTCAAATGTCAGGAAATTCAGAGATTAGTGGATATCTGTTAAAAAATTATAAAAAGTCCCAAACAGAGTCGCTAAGATCCCGCACTCTAATAATAATAATCGGCTTTTCAAAAAGTAACATCGCTAATTTCTGAGCAAATATAATAGCAATCTTATAAAAGTTATTTTTTTTTTTTGTTATATTTTTTATGATTATGGAAATTTTGTTTGACCCGCTATGTCTTTTATTTAAATACGATGGGGAATCCCTAGCACCTCTGCCTCAGGTGGTTTGCATGAAAATTCTGTTGACACGCAAAAGAATTGTATATCAAATAAAATTTTAGTATATTGCATATTTACATATATCAAATGATCTATTTGAAAATAATATTTGAATGAAATATTATTGTAAATAAAAATACTAAAACAAATGGAGCATAACAAAACTATATATATTATATTGAATAGAATCATAAGTAATTTGCCTTGGATTGTTTTATAATTCTATTATATGAGTTTTGTAATAATATAATAATGCATTACAACAATAACAAATGCTTCATTAAGTATATTTCAATAATGGTTAAACTATTAGCAATATGATTTATTTTTAAGCTTTTTAACTACAGAAGTATTTTAAAACTTGGTGAATAGCACACCTTTAAGCTTTAAAATGGTTTATATAACACCCTCTTATATTTTGCTGTTTTTCAATTATTTTAGTCCAACCTAAAAATATATAGCAATGGGTCAAGACGGGATTTTCCCTCTGGGGTAAAATGGAATGTTCTATCTTATCTCTTAGTAAGCCAACTATAAATTTTAGAAGCCAAATTAAAAATATTAAATAGGGTAATAATGTGCTCACTGCTCATGTTCTGTGTATGATGATGTGGATCATATTTGTGTACATACCAAAAAGTTTTGGGCTAAATTTTTAATTCCAATTGTGAGCAGATTTTTGCTTCATGAATAATGATAAAATAATGAAATATGAGAATTATGTAATATTATATCTATAACGTATCTAAATAATCTATGAATAATTTGATGATAGGACACAGTAATTTCAACCTAGTGTAATAATTAAAAAAAAAAGACGGGATAAAATGAAATTTTTCAAAAGTCCCATTATTGAAGAAATCCTAGTGTACTTTCACAATTTTTTATATATATTCTCCAACTAGATGAGTTTGAATATCTATATTCATTAACTTTTACACTTTAGACTCTCCCATGTATTTTATAAAAATTAAAATATCTTAACCACTACGTCTTGCCTCGCCTTCTCCTATATAGTGTAATGATTAATCTAATGAATTACCAAGAAGCATGATTTATAATTTCACTTTTCTTCTTTGAGATACTTTTTTCAATGCTTTATTTGCAATTAGGAGTTTTAATTACTTAGCCTAGCTTTAATCTGTTTATTTCCAGTGGAATGAAAATTATTAAATTACACACTAGGCTTTAAACAACAAATATTGCTCCCAATTTGAAGCCTTTTTTAAATTTATTATTGCTATCATCTTAAAAAAAGAATAAAATAAAAAAGATCCTTGTAAAAAAAAATTATTCAAATTAATATTCCTCGGTTTAGAGCATTTTCTAAGCACAACATAGAGAGATGCGTTTTTGCAATAGAAAATATAAGTTTATTTCAGAAACCATATAAAAATGATTTACGCCACTATCCCTTTAAATAAAAGAGTAAGCTTAATGAAAAAAGAATATAAATACCTTATGAATTAGAGGGACACAAACATACACGAAACAAAAGAAAAAGTTTGTAATAAATTTAAAATATTTTACTATTCAACCATATTTCAATTGGATTTTCTGACCCAGTCTAGTGAAAATGGAAACTCTCTAGCCCAGTGTTTCTCAGCATTTTTGCCTTGCGACCCAACTTCACCATTTTCTCGCTTTGTCACAAGGTTGTAGCTATCATTTCGCGACCCATAGGTTAAGAAACGCTGCTTTAGCGAAACCAGAGTTATGTCGTGGAAATATAATTGTAGTTTATGATAATTTTCTAGGGATTTTATAATAAAAATAAAATATTTAATCAGATCTTAGGGTTATAATATAAAATAATGTTTATGTCACAATAAGATTATTTAATAAATAAATTATTTTGTTAAAAATATTTTCCTTTGTGGATAAAAGATATTTATTATAGATTATTATTATTAATATAAAAAGTTAGTAAGTGTATATATAAATCTCAAACATAATGCAAGATAGTATGTTTATTATTGTTTATATATATTAAGAAGAGATTTGTTGAAGATATAAACAACACGGAAACTAAGTCAGTGATGATTATGAATTGTATTAAAATATTAAAACTTTCATATTAAGTGATTTCCACTATTTTAATTAAAAAGAAAAGTTCTTTATAGTTAAAATATTATACTAATGATGAAATGCTTATTGAATGTTATATAAGAAAAGATCGTTTTCTAATTATTATTTAACCAATTTTGATGTTAAATAAAAACAGTAAAAAAAATTAAATTAAATATAACTTTTAGATTTTTTAGATAAAATAATAATAATCAGGACCGAACTTAATGGATCTCTCTTTGGGCCATTTTTACTGCTCCCTGCGGGCCGATTCGCTTCAAATGTTAATACCTTCTTAGGCACTAGTAGATCTATAAAATTGTTAAGTTTCATCCTTTCCCGATGAGTGGTCCCAGGGATATAAGCCAAAATAAAAGCTACATACGTATATATAAATACTCAGATTAAGATTTTTTGCATTTTTGGGGTTCGAAACGTAATGATATTAATTATAATTGGGGGGAGGGGGGTTAAATTTTTCAAGATCAAAATAGTTTCCACTTACTATTAAATATAAAATAGCGAGAAAATAAAATGTGTTGGATATTAAATGCAGGTATACTTAAAAGTCTGAAGTCCTCAACCTTTAAAATAATAAATTTAAAAATATTCCTAGAGTTATTTTAATCAAATGTCTATTTGTTTCTAAAAAAGAATAATATCTTCCAGCTAAAAATATTATTTTAAACACAAAATGTATATCTGTTAAAGGCTATGGTGTAATCTACTGACACGTTATGGTTACTCAGAAGAGTAATTTTCTTGTTAGTGGGGACTATTTCCAAAGAGAAGTCATCAGTGAATATTTACATTAAGGTGGATATGAGCCATTGAAATAGCGAGATAAAAATTTTCGCTATATGTCAACTTGATTGTTATTGTCAGAAATATTAGAAGGAAAATGAATTCACAAATTAACATAAAAAATATTTCTAAAAAGTTGATTAAAAAATTGTATTAAAAAAAAAAGTTAGTTAATGGTCTTTAAGCTAAGGACTCTTAACTTAGCTAAGATTTAAAATTATCTTACAAGCATTAAAAGAGCTTTATAAGTTTGGATAATCTTAGCAAAAACCTAAACGTCTATACAAATTCCATTATAAAGACAATTTTTATCTCAGGAGCAAAGCCTCTTAATACATTTAAAAAAGAAAATGAAAGAAAATTCATTATAGAAATTAAAATATTATGAGGGTGGTTCGATAAATGATGAAAAACAGAGGGCTCAGAATTATATGCAATTCCTATTGCTGAATCCGTAAAAGAGCTCCATGTCAATTCACATTGTTTTCAAATATATTGAAGGTTTGATGTAATAAAAATACATAATAGACATTTTAAACACTATAAAAATACATAACACAAAAAAAAATCGGTCGGTAGGGTTTGTCCTGGACAACCGCAGATTTTATTACTGTGGAGACGTTATGTGGATCCACTTACTACTATTTAATTTAATTTACCGAGCGCGATGCGGCAAAGAACTTGGGGAGGCAAAGGGAAAGGAAAGACAGTGACTATTGCGCACATGCCGTTGGACGGATTTCCTCTGAAAATTTCCAAATATTGCCCCCCATCATTAAAGACGAATTCCCCATAATATTTAAAATTTCAGAATTTCTTTTCATTTTATAAAATGTTATTAATTTTGAGAGAGCAACTGTGAAATTATAATCGTAACCGAACTTGTTATATTAAAGACTTTCATAAGTTTCTTAGGTAGTAAATGAAGCAACAGGTAAGAACTAAAAAAAAAACTAATATTTATAAATTTTAAAAACTATTTATGATCTTGTTTTATGTTTGCTTGTATTTGAATAATTTATAAAATATAACAGAAATATAAAAGTTCTAAAAGGAAAAAAAATAATAATTTTATTTTAATTTCATCATAGAGATTAATTATACCTCTAAAGATTAGATTGGAAAATACCTATAATTAAATTGTTTATAAATTTTAATAAATTTCTATGCCTGTTTCTTAATTGACATGTCGTATCTGGCGATGACAGAGAAGTTCTCATCAATTAAGTAATTTTAAGGTGCAAAACACGTGTCCTTATTAAAGTCCGGAAGTTGACGAAGTGTATGACGTATCGCTTATTTAATATCAAAGATAATAATATTTATATCGCTAATCATCTGGGCCAAGAATCCTTGATAAGATGAATATACATTGAGCAGATTTGGAAGTCTTACGTGCCCAATTGCAGATATTTAATAGATAATTTTAAAAAAATTAAATATAATTTTTCTAAAAGATATTTAAGTGACAAGAATGCCATAAGACGTTATTATAAGACGGGTAATAAGGGAATAATCGACAGAGTCAAAATGGTGTCTACTTTATTTGGGTTCAAATTTGAATCAACTTAATTATTTAAGAAAAAACCCATATACAAAATTGTTATATTCATCATTTTTAACAAGTTTTGTTTATATCTTTTAACTACTTTACTAAAGGGTAAAATATATAATATTAAAAAAAAGCAACGAGGTTGCAACACTTTCCAGTACTTTTAGCTATCTTTAACTATATTCTCTGGATATATAAGATGGGACCTCTCTACAACCCTATCGTGTATGCAAGTCATGTCATGTTGATTTTTTAGGTTGTTCTCTTTTCATCAATTTAATTTTAAAAAAGTCAAAGAGATTAAATAAAATTCCAAAGAATTTTCTCTCTATGAAGACGCATATTTATTATCTTAAACGCAATTTTTTTTTTTTGTCTTTTTAGAACAGATCCGCTCCCACTCAATGGATAGTTATGACAATTGGTCAAAGGCTAAAGACAAATGCCTTAATCAGTATCAATGAGTTTTTAAAGATTTGGTCAAGCTGAAAAAATCGTGATACCCGATAAATAGTGAAGACCTTTTTTACCGCCCCCTGAGGACCAATTCGCTTCAAATTATAATTTCATCTTAGGCACACCTAGTATTATAAAGTTATTAAGTTTCATCGTTTTATTATGAGTGGTATCAGCGATATAAGTCAAAACAAAAGTTTTTTAAGATTTTTTGGGTTCCTTTGGACCTGAAATGTGAAGATATTTTTAAAAATTGAGGGAGGGTTAAATTTTTCATGATTATAATACTTTCCCTTTACTATTATATATATAATAGTGTTGGAAACCCCTAAGTTTTATATATAAGAGAGTGGAAAGTAACAGAACAATTTTGTTTTAATATATGGATACATTTCGTTAATGTTAATAATTGAAGAGATATTTTGATTTTCAAAAAATAATGAATGGCAACCCTAGCTCTAGATTCTATAACAGACAACATGATAGTAAAATTATATCTCGAAATCTGAGAGAGTAGGCCCTACTAGCATTCTCGTTCAATTTGTGGAAATTCCTTTATCCCTTATTTGTTTATAATATCCAAATAAATCAATACTACTTTATGCATATGGTATTAGCAAGAGAGAAAGAAAAAATATTTTTAAGAATATTGAAAGGGTAAGGGAATTTATTTATTTATTTATTTATTTATATAAATATAATCCTTGTTTTCGTGAAAGCAAAGGCAAGCAAACGAGACGTCAGTCAATACTTTTTCCGGATGTCCAAATAAAAAGGAATAGTATTTTTTGTTCAAGGTTTTATATAGAATAAAAAAATGCAACAATTTATAATAGGTTAATGTTAAAGTCCATGCAATTTTTTCTTTTTTCTTTTTTCAATTTTTTTACTCACTTTCAATATTTTAGAAAGGTCATTTATCTAAATATTATTAATTTATTTAATTTTATTTAATTATTTAATAAATTAAAAAAATTCTTTTTAAATTCCCTTTTTATAAGTAATATATTTTTCCTTTCTCTTACCTTTATATGTAATATACATTGTAATCGTAAAAAAATCGATGTCGATATTTCAACGGAAATACACATTTTGAGGTCCCCTGAGTCTAAAAAAAATGGATCCCACAAAATGGTCTCTATCTCTCTCTCTCTCTCTCTCTCTCTGTTTCTCTCTCTCTGTGTGTATGTGTGTGTGAGTGTGAACAAGATTTATCAAAAACTAAGAAGTTCGAGGCTCAAACTTTATATTTAAGCTATATACCCTCGTCGCAGCTTTTCAATAAAATCGTCCAGAGTCCTAGTATTTTACTGTTGTACTTTATTAGTTTTTTTTCTTGAATTTCTCAAAATTCGCTTATAACGATTTTTATTAAAATTCATAAAACAATTATTTATTAGATGCTCCTTGGAATGAATTACTCTTGTACTTTTTTAGATTGTTTGTGATTTTCTCAAACTATTCTAACGATTTTGATTAAATTGACTGTACACATAATAAATGGATAATCTTAAAATGTATTAATCATTTTCGACCTTAAAATAATGGAGGCCTCCATTTAGGGCTTTAAGAATCCCATAGAAAAGATAGGACAAATCTTTGCCATGGTAATAAAATATAAATATTTTTCATTCTTATGTTTGATAATAAACCAAATATAATTAATTCAATTAAATTTTTTTATAAAATTGATAATTGATTAATACACACAAAAGAAAAATCTCTAAAAATTAAAGCTAATATAAAATTGTGAACCAGCTACCTAGGGGGCCCGGCGTAAAAAATCTAGTTACATAAATCACATAATTTCCATTACTTATGGTAGGAGAAAGTTTTGTGATATACGGCCATCACACCAGATTTTGTACTTTCTCTTTGAGTTTGCTATTCATGCTTTTTGGTCACGAAATATGTATTAAATTAAACATAGATGATAATTGAAAAATATTGAAATATTTAATTAATAATTGGGGAATTTACAAAGCATTTTCATTAGTGGTAACTTGTGATTTGCAAAAATAGAGATTTGCGAACTTAGAATCTTAATTTAATCTAATCATTTAACATATTTTGAACATGGCAAATCTTATTTTATGATATCAATCAATCTGTCAGGTATTAGAAGATAAATGAATCTGGATGTTTAAG
>JAAAKE020094978.1:0-15779 GCA_010014785.2 Anisolabis maritima | reverse complement strand
CTTAATGAATACCAAGGCATCATATTTTTCTCTCATCCGTTGAAGATTCATTATTGTATGCCCAGATTTAGTTATTGGCAGTGTGAAACAGTTATTCTTGAGGAAAGGCAAGTTCAGCCAAAATACAATAAAAGCCTTTATTTACTTATCGATCTCGGAGACATTTCGAGCTAACTTTATTATCTCATCCTCAGTTCAAAATGCAAATATTCGATTCTTTTGGACTGATGATGAGATAATAAAGTTATCTCGAAATGTCTCCAAGATCGAGAAGCAAATTAAGACTTTTATTTTGACTGAATCTGCCCTTCTCCCAAGAATAATTCTCTTTGGCTCATTTTGTGAAATTGAAAGAAATAAGCATCCTTCTTGAAATTTTTTACATACCGAATATATAAAGTTTTTTTTTTTTTAATGTTAATAATAGGTTTCAAAACTGGATATGCCACCTGAGACCATCTGCATGTCGTCAACGAAATCATTGAAAAGACCAGGGAATATCAGGTCGATATGTTTTTGGCCTTCATCGATTATACCAAAGCCTTCGACACTTTGGAGCAAGAATCCATCATTAAACCCTTAAATTCCCAGCGAGTTGAGACCGGTTACATAGAAGTCATCAGAAACTGTCAAGCTCAAATACTTCTAGATGAACCCGGACTTTTTTCCAGTACTAAGAGGCGTAATACAAGGGGATCCCCTTTCGCCAATATTATTCATCTGTGTCCTGGAAGATATGTTTCGACAATTAAATTGGGATGAAAAAGGCTTAAAAATAAATGGTATTTATCTGAACAATTTACGATTTGTAGACGGATAGATAGGTCTTGATTGGAACATCAAAAAAATCAAATTATAAATATGATAAATGAATTAAACAACAAAAAATTTTTCAACTTATTGCTCCAAAACGCCTCTATTTTTTATTTGATTTAGGCTCTTTTTCGGCTACAGTGGCCATTTGGAATTTTATAAATATTCTTTGTATGTAATTTTATTATTAAATATCGATTCCTTCCGACGTGCGTTCATTATTGTTTATTATTTAATATGATATTGTCTTATATATCAATATATATATATATAAATTACATTCATTATTTCCCTCATGGATACGCCGCTGATCCTGGTGCTTGATTTTATAAAATTACACACACACATGAGTATGAAGACCAAGCAATGTAGGTAGAACAAGTGCTAATTTTTTCATTGATTCAAATGAGTAATGAATTCCATTCTGATGTTTTCAGCCCTCCTTCTGAGAGATTTGATTTTATTTCGTTTCCTTGTAAAAGGCTTAATCGTTAACAAAATGAAACGAAGACGAAAATTGTTTTTTTTTTTTTATTCTCAAACATACCTTTTAAATAAAAGTTATTTAATGTTTTTTAATATTTTCACTGTTAAAAATATAAATTAAAATTAGCGCCAACAATGACTGCATTAAGGACTTTCCTTGATGAGAGATGGCAAAAGGGACCTCGTCATCGCGCACTATCCCTGTATTTGGTGAATTTCTCTCACACGCTCACTCTCTCTCACAGTGCCCTTTTTATGCTTACCTTTTATGTAATATATATATAGTAAATTGTATTTCTCGCTTATTCTCTCGCTCATAGTCTTAAGCTGAAAATATCTACCATTTTACTAATAATTTTCTTTGTTCTCCAGAATTATATTGACATAGATCCAGTAAAAATTAATATGCTAGGAAAAGAAAATTTTGATACCTGAAAAATACAAATGGAAGAAATTTTAATTAAAAACGATCTCTGGAATTATATCAATGGAACATGCATCAAGCCCAGTGATCAGGAGACTGTAGCCAAATGGATGAAATATGATGCTGAAGCAAGGCCATATCTAATTTTGATAATTAATCCATCTGAACTGAAACATAAAAGACTGCACAATCGCAAATGAGGTATGGAAAAAATTGCATTTTATTTATCAATCAAGAGAGCCAGAAAGGCCACTTTACTTAAATAAGTGTTTAAGTAAAGTGGCCTTTCTTACTTTTAAACAAAATGAAAATAGGAGACGACGTCAGATCATTTTTAAATAATTCCTTGGAAGCAGAAGAAAAACTCAAAGATCTTGACATGATTATTCATAACGACTTATTATCAATAATATTGTTATAGTCTTCCTGAAGAATTCGACAACTTCAGATGCCAGGGAAGGCCCTTGGCAGAAATTTTAAAAATTCGAGAAATGCACTAAGTGTAATTTAATGGGTATTCAAAAAGGTTTTTGCCGATTTTTATACTAAACGTAAAAATCTGGGAAAACTTTTTTCTATTTTTTCTATTATTTCCAGTGAACTTTTTAAAAACAATAACTTTTTGTCATTTTCTTGGGAAAAAATTGCGACAAATGATTTTCATAGGCCTCTTTTGAAGTCAATTTTAAACCATTAAGAACTCTCTTGTTCTGCAGAGAATCAAATACCAACTTGTAGCACTTGATGCTACACGATTCCCTTCCAATCCCACAAAACACACAGCATCACCTTCCTTGGCATCAATCCAGGCTTTGTGCGATTTCACCCTTCTTCAATCATGGTCTTTTTTTCTCTTTATTGTCGTACATTTTTCATCACCCATTCGATTTCATTTCGTTTCAGAGATAGAATAAAATTCTGATATTTGCTGGCCAATGAAATGTCAACTCTCAAGGCAGAAATAAATATTTCATAGCATTCATTGATGATATAACTCGGGTAAAAGTAAAATTTTTGAAGAAAAAGAGTAAAGCTTTGATGCATTTAAAGAATTTGAAAACAAGGCTGAAAAACAGATAGGTAAAAAAATTAAATTTTTGCAAACAGACAATGGATATGAATATATGCCAAATTATTTTCCAGAGTATTTGAAAATCCATGGCATCCAAAGACGACTAACAAAATGACGACAAAAGCGTATTGAACTTGTCAAGAAGAATGGTTCTTCAAGCAAATCTCCCGGAACGATTTTGGGCAGAAGCAAAAACCAATGGTGCTTATATCATTATTATATCATGTAGCGTTTTGAATGACAATATTCCCTATATCTTATTAAGAGGTAAGAAGTCCACAATACTCAATTTCAAGACTTTCGGTTCAAAAGCATATGGTTTGGACAAAAATTCTACTAGAGAAAATTCCAACCAAAATCATTAGAATATATTGTTTTAGGATATTCTGAAAAAAGTAAAGCATTTCTTGTGTGGCTGAAAGGATAAAGAAAAACGATAATAACTTATGACATTAATATAATAAAATATAATTATGATGAAAATGAAAATATTTTTAAAAATTTTTAACTTGAAAAAGAAAACTGAAAGGATTAAGAAAATTATATTGAGTTGCCTTTAATACAAAAAGATCCTACTTCGAATGTGGACTAAACTTCTTCGTACAGGAAACAAAGGAAGGCCAAAACTTGAATATAAATTCATGCCTGCTTTCAAGAGAACATAGAAGAGGATCCAAATCCTGAAACAAATAATAATGAAATCATCGAAGAAGAAGAAGAAGAAGAAGACGATGAAAATCAAATTAATGAAAAAAGCGTTATATGGGCTAAAACAATCCAGAAGGCAGTGCTACAAAAAACTCCATGAAACATTATCAAGATTAGGATTTACAGAAACAAAATATGATCCATTTTTGTATTTAAGTAAAAAGTATTTATAGGAGTCTATATAGACGATATAATTCCAAAGATGAAAAGTGAATAAAAAATATAAAGAAAAATTCAAAATTAAAGATTTAGGAAAAATAAATTATTATTTAGGAATATAATTTGAAATGAATGAAAATAATAGTGCAAGTTTTCTTTCTTAGAAGAAATAATTATATTAGGGATTTGCTACCTAAATGAATGAATGAATGTAAACCGCTCGTAACGCCAATGGACTCCGTTATTGGTTTAACAAAAACAGAAAACATCTGTGAAGAAATAATAAAGAGCCTACTGTAACTGACAACTCATTGAATCTCTGATGCACTTAGCGATAAATACAAGACCCGACGCCGTCAATTCTTTAAGCTAGTTCAACATGAAAATAAGCGATTCTCAACCATTTTGCCTTGCGACAGAACTTCGCCATTTTCTCGCCTTAACACAAGGTTGCAGCTATCATTTCGTAACCCATTATTGGGAGCTGATGAAAGCCATTAGAAGCAGCAAAAAGAATTTTACGTTTTCATAAGGAAACAATCGATAAAGGTTTAAAATTCAAGAAAACAAAATCACACGTCAAGGGATTTGCAGATGCTGTCTAGAAGAATTGTAAAATTGATAGATCTTAAAATGGATTTGTTTTCAAATATGGAAGATCAGCGGTATCCGGGGAGGCGAAAAAGCAACAAACCGTGGCGCACTCAAGTGCTGAAGCCGAATACATGGCCCTTAGCACCCCCCCCAGCAAGAGAAGCTGCTTTATAAGAAATTTCTTCAAGCAATTGGGTATGTCATCAATGATTGTGATAATCAGCTGTGACAACAATGGAGCTCTTCGACTTGCTGGGAACCCGATCCATCTTTCTCGAACGAAACATATAGACATAAGGCATCACTACATTCGTCAAGCCCTGAAAGAGGAGAACTTCAAGACAGTATCTATCTACCGAAGAAATGCCTGCTAATGAACTCACAAAAGCCCTAGGCAAAGAAAAACATGATTCTGTAGCACGGGTATGGGGATTTGAGAAAGGAAATGAAATCATCATTTGAGAGGGGGTGTTAAATTAAAACTGACGCCAACGCAGCACTGAGAACTTTCTCCTTGATGAGTTTGCCAACGGCGATCCTCTTCATCGCCTGCATCTGGGTAACTCTCTCTCTCACCCTCTTACTGGGCGCCTTTCATGCCCACTTATATTTCATTTTATAAAATAATATATATATAATTATTTAATAAATAAATAAATAAATTGTAATTCTCACTCTCCCTCGTTCTCATTCTATGCCTTTTCATCCTCACATTAATCTTGTAAAATAAAAAATTATTATAAAACATCATTCGTATATTGCTCTTAAAATTGATAAAAAGACCTTCTTCTCTTTTGGAAATATAATAATTATTAAAATTCCAAGTTAATGCTCGAAAGTAAATATATATGCATTTAAGCCGAAAAAAGATAAACTCAAATTTCATTTTCTTTATATTCATTTTATTAACGACTTCTTTCTTTTTACAGATCGATATTGTTGGTTTTAAAGGAATTTTGACATGAAATCGAAAATATGCGATTTTGAAGGTATATATATTTTATGTGTTCTTTTAATATTAAATAATTAACGAAAAATTGTAAAAAAGGATTTGGAATTTTTTTTAAGATTGTAATCTAATTTTGTTTTTTATATTTAAAAAAATAGCCCCTGAAGATGGTTAATAACGAGACTGAGTTACCAACAATAAAATCTGCAAAAAACAGAAAAACAAGTTTTGTTTCCAAAGGGTCTCAAGACCTTGATCGGAATTCCAGTGACAAGTAATTACCAAAAAATATACAAAATATTAAATAATCTCATCTTGGCTTATTCGAAAAATTTTTAATTATAACAAATTTCAAAATTTAGTTATGCTTCTCAAATTATTTTTTATTTCCGTGGGGGATTAATTCAGAATTATAGATTTATATAACGAATATGCATGCAGACGTATATATAGGAATTTTTGATAGATTAATTGAATAATATAAAATAAACCAGGTGGAATATCTCTTGTAAATAGCCTTGACCCATTTTATTATTATTATTACTATTAATAAAAATATTTTTGTAACATGTTTTGTTTTGCTGCCATGTTTTTACTTGAAGCAATGTTGTCAGTAATGCTCTGACAAAACTAAATAATGTTGAATAAAAATAATAATAATAAAAAAAAGGGAGAATCCCATTTAAAATTCCATCAGAATCAGGGTCTGGATGTTCGTTGCTAAGCAGAGAATGTAGTGGAAAGAGATGGAGGAGGAGGGTGGTCCAGGGGGGGGGGGAGGGGGAGATGGTAGAGAGTGGAGTAATCCATCCAACCGTCAAATCCCTCTCTCTCTCTCATCAACCCAAAAGTTATTATTATCTTTCGTAATTATCAAAAATGATTTCATAGTAAGAATATAATTTATTTTTTTTCCGTTCATGTGATTCAATCAGATTTATTTACAACACTCTTTGATAAAAAAGTAAACACAAAAAATACTAAGTATATAGTATATATATAGACAAAAAGGATGGTATTTTTTAATTTCAAAACCTCTATAATTCTCGTAGCCTTCAAAGAATATTGACTTTTGTATATAATATTATTAATGAATTTATTATTTTAATTTGGTGTTGTAATTAAAAAGTTTATTTAAGGATCAAGGGAAGCAGTAAAGGAATTTTGGGTGGACTTTACTTTGGAGTTTAACTATTTTTTTTTCGCGTTTTTGAAGTCTTCCCTCACTTAAAAATGTTTTAAACCGTGCATGCTTGAAGATCTTGTGCTTTTTATATTTATATAAATATATCTAAAACCAAAATATTAGGAGGAAGTGAATAATGTGAGTATGCTAAATCACTTTATATTTTTTCGTTGTTTTTAGTAATTATTTTAATTATTTTCTATTTACTAATTTTACACTAAATTTCCGACAGAATTAGGAAGTAAGTTCGCATATGATTATATTAAATATTTTCAATCATTTTTATGAGTATAGTAATAATAAAAAAATGTTATTTTTTCTTTTTGAAGGGATACTCCCTCCTTCTTTCCTTCAAGTTAAAATTGGTAAATTTCAATAAAGATGACAAAATTGAGTACAGTAGAAAGAACCATGAGACCTTAAAATTGTATTTCTGTTGAAATCTCGACATACAAATTTTTACGATGGATATACCTTAATATCTTAATATTATATATATATATATATATATATAAGTTAAGCCACAGCTCTAACTTCTTAATGGCTATTGAAATCATATTTCAATCATAACCTACACGCAGGATATTCCAATTTTAAGGGGTACTTTATATGAAGCTTCGATAAAAATTTTCGTCCTGAGTATAACTTTTACCACAGATACTTTATATTCCAAAAAGAGAAAAAAAGATCGAAGAGAAAATTATCCGAAGGACAAAGCGTCCAAGATACAAGGCCTCCTTGTAAGGTGCATAGCCCATCGAAGGCAACTTCATGTCATTTTTTCCCCCTCAAATTTTTCATATATAATATAAAATTCAAATATTCAAATATTCAAAAAAAATGCCCAAGTTTGATTCCCAATTGTCCAAATATAAAAGCGCGTCTAGTTTATAACAATAATAATTTTTTACGATAAAAATAAAACCTCAGGAATTTTCATGTTTCATTTATAGATAGAAAAAGTAAGTAGAAGTAAGCTATTAAATAGATTAATTTTTTTTTCAAAATTCAAATGGGTCCCGCTTTTTCAATTCAAATGACATTTTCAATTATTCTTGAAAAATTTATTTATATACTGGTATTAATGAAAAAAAATTTTATGAATAAATAATTGTGAATAATATAATTTGGATCTTAATCTTTCAGTGGAAGAAAATAAATTCAAATACTTAATTGAGTTTAGCCGTGACGTCATGACCAAGTCAACTCGGATTGCTTTTTGACAGTTCTCTATGTGTTTATTTTTTTAATATTCCTCAGGGATTTAATTTCAGGTAAATTTATTTATTATTTAATAAAATATATTATCTATAATATTATAGATAATGGTAATCCGTGAATTAAATAATAATAACCACTTAGACGACGATGGACTTTAAGTCACAATTTTTTTATATATAGGCTTATTATAATATAAAATTTAAATATAAAAAATGCTCCAGTTTGGTTTTTAATGTTCGAATATGAAAGTTTGTTTAGGTTATAATAATAATTTTTTTACAACGATCACAATACATTGACTTAAAACCTTAGAAATTTGCATGTGTTCATTTAATATTTATGAGCTGTGGAATTTATTATTTGAGCATATGCAAAAATAAAACATGCTGCATACTTTTTTTTGAATTTTATATTGAGACCATTTTTTGACAATGATTAATTCTTCATCAAGTGTCCCAAGCATAAAATATAATAATATTTGTTCAAAATACATCTTGGCCACCCGTTACTCTCTCTCCAGGAATTTTTCAGATATTTATTTCTTTTTTTTGTTTATAAATATGGTCATCAGTTTCGAATCAATTTAAAAAATTAAAAGAAATTCATTATCATTAAATTGTTCATGTGTTACATATGTTGTTTGATAATTATGCAGCAATATCTATATGTACATTATAAAGAATTAAATAAATTATGTAGTTTAAATTTTATTTCACATGAAAAGAAAACATAGTTATGTAAATACCCCAGGTAGCAGGTAATAATCTTTTGTAAAGACCGATTTTTTAAAACTTTGGTATTATAAAATTTTAATACATTGTATTTGTATTTTTTATTAATTATATTTGTGTCTAATTTTTAAATTAATACATTTTTGTGAACAAGAAAAAATTTACTTGTTCAACTACTTTCAAAGTGTGTGAAAGCAAAATTATAGCACACCAGGGATCATGAAGAAAACTAAACAAATAAGTCTCAAAAAACGTGAAGAAATCATTGCATATCATTAACACAGAAAACCAGGCAAATTGCAAAAAGGGCGTGCAAAATACAATTAAAAGATAGCAAACTAGTGCCGGTTATCAAGATAAACCACGGTCAGGGAAGATCTCACAATAAGAGTGACGCCGAAGAGAAATAACTTTACGGCACTTGAAATTTGTGCCAACAAGGCGACTCAGAGAGGCAGGACTTATGGGACCTGTAGCAGTTCACAAACTTCTTTTACGCCAGCCAAATAAAAGAAAGCTATGAATTTCAAAACACATGCAAATTGGAAAGTATTTGGAAAGGATATTTTGACAAAAAATCAATTTAGTGGAAATTAAAGATTATTATCAATCAATGCTTCATCGCCAAAAGTCGAATTAAGTACATCGATGCCTTGTTGTTGGGTTAATTCACGTCTAAAGATGTAAAAAATAAAATGTTCACGATTTAATTCCATTTTTAGCCGAGATGATTTCAAGTTATTATAAACTACACAAATAACACAAAATATATCAATACGTTCTGAGTTCCATCAAAAATGTCAAACTTTACGATAGAAGCATCAGTAGCACTAGTTTAGCGCAATCCCGAAATATAAAAGGCAACTCTCGTATACGATCAGAAAGATAGAAAGATCAAATTTATATCCCAGAAGAAAGTGAAATAAATGTAAGAGAAAAACCAAAAAGTCTAATATTTAACGATAAATAAACTTCAATAAATAAATAAAAAAAACAATCAATAAATGTAAAAATAGAACACTGAAAATTGTAAATGAAGTGGAACTTGACTTTACTTTTGCACCAACCTAATTTATGTATATATTCTAATTTTCTGCAACATCTCAAGATAACTTAAAAAAAAAATGATGCAGCCAACTAAGTTGACAAAAGTTCCAGAAAATAACAACAATTAAAAAATTCTGTAATTTGGTAGAATTTTTCTGGGATTTTTGAACAAGGCACTTTAAGTTGACAACGTTCGTCCCATGACTTGCAAACTGGGTTATTGATTTGTCACAGTTAATTTTTAAAATATTTTTGATTTATTTGATTGGTGATTTAAGTTTTTTGAAAACCACCATCAATTCCCTATTAAATATCGACGATCCCGATTGTTGTGTTATATCAACATTCTTTTTCTTTCATTCTTATATCGGTTGTGAATGTGAAAGTGCAGAGGCGATATTTTATAATAAAATACTAAATATCAAAGAAGGCCAAAATTGCTCCGAAATTATAAACTAAAACATTTATGTTAAAGTCATTTGTTTCTCTTCTCCTCATTGTCAAATTTGGCCAGCTTGTGGTGTCACAAACTAATTTTCTTAAGTTTATATTAGAGAGGTCTCCATTTTCTTTCCTATAGGAGTGAGGGGGGGGGGAGACATTACTGATAGAGTTAGAATCATTTTTATTTCAACATGGATTGATTTAAAATCAGCTTAATCCTTCTCTGCACCCGCTTTAGTTAAATTACGTGGGTGATTCAAATGAAAAGCTTAATTAATTATTATGAGGCAAATGTGAAATACAGAAAAATTAAACATTTATCATTGTCATGGTAAGCAAGTATTCAACCGCTTCGAAGGACATTGTAGCCACTGTGCACCACAACTCTCGTCTCTTCATTGTTTTGAAAATTCTTGTCTGCCATATATGGGACATATACACTTGCTACAGGAAGAGACACCAAAACATACTTTCATCCTGCGATGAAACTGCTTAACACCTTCTCTTCTCAAAAATTACTACTCTAACGCAGTACTAATCGACAATTGCTGCTTCCTTCTCTGTTTCAGCCGCACCTGTTGATCATTCTTTGAACCACAAAGATAATTCTTGGTAACTGCCACATCAATTGTATAACTTTCTAAATTTTTTTGCACTTTTAAGATTTTCATTTTTTTAAATGCATTTAAAGTCATATTTAGCATCAGAGACCATTTTGACTATATACGATATTCAGCAGTGCTTGGCCTTGCTTAACAACAATCACGGTGGCTGTTCCTCATCTCCCCGGCCAGGCCCGCCGGCAGATTTTCATTTGAATCACCCTCATATATTATATTTAAAGCTTCTTTAAACAAATAAATCAACTAATAAAAAATAGATTCAATATGAATTATTAAATAATATTAAAAAATATAATTAAAATATATATTAGCTCTGAAAAATTTTTATACTGATGGGAATCAATCCCGGGGCACTCATTTGCCGACTATGCACCTTGAGATTGAATTCTGGGGAGAGGAGGAACAGCCACCGTGATCGTTGTTGTTAAGCAAGTCCAAGCACTGCTGAATCTCGGAAGCCATCGATATGAAATTTTCTATATTAATAATATCAAAATGGCCTCTGATGCTAAATATGACTTTAAATGAATTTAAAAAAAAAAAATGAAAATTTTAAAAGTGCAAAAAAATTTTGAAAGTTATACGATTGATTTGGCAGTTACCACAACTCTGAATTTAGTCTCACATTCAAGACGCCGCGAAATTGAGAGGCCCAGGTTCCATTCCCAATTTTTCAATATATATATAAATTTTCTTTAAAAAAAAAAAAAGTTAACAATTACTAGAAATAAAATAAAATTTCAATTTATTTCTTCCCTTCCGCCTAATTTTTAAATTATTCACTCACATTTTATGATGAATTCGACAAATATTTTTAATAGAGTGATTTTATTAAAAACATAGTCTCGAAAAATGAATTGCGTTAACGTTGATTACGTTTTTAACACCCCATTTCCAATTAAATTTGATTTGATGATAATGTAAATTTAAACAATATTTTTCATTAATGACAAATTTTCAAAGTTGATTAAATTCTTTCTCATTAAGATGCGCTATTTATTTCCATGGTGTTATTTGTATTAAATTTTAATTATTTCAAAAAGTGACCCGCCACAATTATAGAAAACAACAAAACCAGTGTTAGACAAATTAAAAAATAAATTCATCACAGTGTGAGGATGTTGAGTTGACAAATGGAAAAAGCGGGTCTCCCCAAGGACAAATATTAATTTAGATAAAAAAATATGGAGGTTTTTTTATTTGAATAATCAAAATGAGCTTCACAGCTCTACTTTAGCACTCCATCCATGGTCACTGCTCCCCGTTTTAATTTAATTAATATCAATTTGAGTTGATATGCGGAATATTATAACATCGATGGCTATCATTTAAATTATTATTTGACATTTTTATTTATAAAATGAATTTTTACACGTTGGAATTTTTATTTGATCTTTTTTCTCAATTTTTATTTGATAATTGCCATATTTTTTAATTCTGCCTTTCATACTCTTGGATATATATGCTTTTTTATGCCATCTCCAGGCTATCTAATATTGCCTAAAACTCCTGCCCCATTTTTTTATTTCGTTTTTCGATCACACACTTTTATTGTCGCTTATTCAGCTGTAAGTTAAGTTAATATAATACTAGCCTCCGGCAGACCCTGGTTTAGAAAAACTAGGGGGGGAAGGGTAAAGCCACTTCGACCCTAGGTATTTAATATTCCTACACACGGTTCTTTGGCCATTCGAAATAATGCCTAGGGAATGAAAAAATGAAATTTGTCCTTAGAATTGCCAGTTCACTTGCACAAACAGGAAGACAAACAAATATTGTATTTAATATATGCTATCCTCATCAAAAGAAATTGGACAACCTGTATTTTTTGTTTCATCTTAATGGATAATGAAGAGAGCTACAAAATCATCCAATTTCTCAGTCTTCTACCTATTTTTAAATTATTTTATTTGGAATTTTATTTTGGAATTTCATAATCTTCTAATCTTATCAATTTGTAATCAAGACGAAACAAAAGATACTGTTTGTCCATTTACTTTTGTGAGGGATAGTATATGATTCATTTTTATATTTAGAGTTTCACAATAGGAAAGATATTCTTTTCTAAGATATTATAGCCTATATTCTGATTGGACAAATGTTCTGTTATTGACTCACTTTTTTATTTATTAATAATTATTCTGTAATTCTGTAATAAAATTTTTTCATAGAATTTTTTTTTAAGGGTTTTCATAAATTTGATTTTGATAATTATATTAAAACTCCAAAAATAAATGAATCACCTTATAAATAAAATACACTACTGTCTGTTTGTAATTTTTCATTGTGAAATAATTTTGGAGGTCGAAAGACCTGGCTTTCTACAGAATCTGGCAAAGGCTAGTGTTATATTAAATAACTGAACTGATAGTTCTTAGGATAGTCCCATCCATCATCGTAACATCTGTTGGTGAAGCCTTAGACTCTACAAATTGAAAGTTAGGAGTTAGCTGGATATTTAACAGGAAATGCTCAAGGAGAAGAAAACCTTGAGCATTGCTTGAAATTCTTATTTTACTTTTATATGCTATTATGGCCAGGCCAGGAGTTGAAATTAACAAAAAAAAAAAGGAAAATTTAGCAATCATTATCCGAAAAAATTCTTCAACGAATTTTTTTATACAATCCTGTTATTTAAAAAATCTTTTTTTGTTTTTTTTTTTTTAATCTTTTTCGACATCTGAGGCCATTTAGACTCCGTCCTAATTTATTTAAATTAATTGGTAGTCAATATAATTTAAATAAATTTTTGTCGCTCAAGACGGGAAGCGAACCACTGACCTTTGGTTCTTGAAGCCAGGGCTTAAAAAATCTTATATATTAGAACGTTTTGCGAGGTGCTTTAATTCACATCCCATTTTGTTATATAAATATTTTAATAAAATTCTAATAGAATTTTCATAGAAAATCTTCACGATCATATAGATATGGTTTAATAAATAAATTATGCATCATGAATAGAGGAATAATAAAACACATAAATTATGATTTTAAAAACGGATATTCGCTCTGTCCCTTTGTGCAGAGGTAGAGGTCTCGCCTCATAAATGAAAGATCAATGGTTCGCTTCCCGTCCTGAGTGACAAAAATTTATTTATATTATATTGACTACCAATTAATAAAAATAAATATGGACAGAGTTTAAATGGTTTTAGATGTCGAAAAAGATATAAAAAAAACGGATATTAAAATAATTAATTCTTCTTAATTTCTCTCTTTCTATTGTTTCGGGGTCGTCTTAGAAAATTAGTGATTTGAATAGAGAAAGGCCCTTCACCTACCTGAGCTAAAACTAACAATTTTTCTTTTCTAAGGCAATCCCATTATAATATAACATATTGAAAGTTGTCAATATTGTCAATATAAACATCTATATTTCGCTATTAATAATCTAAAGAAAAAATGGAAAACTAAAAAAATAAAATTTTTCTAATTCATATATTCTAATTTTTTCTAAATAAATTAAATGAAGATAGCAAATATTTGTTCGGTGAAAATGGTCAATGAGGATCAATATCAGCCCCCTTCTCCAATATAGATGAAAAATATTCTTTCTTATTTTTAAAATTCATCTCCTGTAAAGAAATCATTCATTTCTCATCTCTTTATTCTTTGATTCCAGTTGGAACCTCTCATGGTGTCCCTCAAGACCAACGCCTCAAGGCTCCTTGCCTCTCAGTGAGCATTGAGAAGACCTCTTGTTCACATCTCTTTCGCGCAGATCCTCTTCAACATTTCCCCTCTAAAACTAGCTGCTTCTGTAAGTACATCTATAATTTATAATTTTATTTATTTTAAATCTAATAAACATTCGGATATAAATATATTTAAGTAAAATAATAAACTTGTTTTAAATTTTTAAAAAGAGAATAGGATTTTCATTAAATAGGCTATTTTAATTTATAAATATTCGAATATTGATTAGCCTTTATTATGTATTTATTTTTATTCAAAAACATACAATATAAGATTTATGTTAAGATATGTTTTTGAACAAAAAGCAGGCTTAATTGCCTTTATTTTTGTTATTGTTTAATATTCAGACAGACGTTTCACCCTTTGAGTGTGATCCATCTTCAGAGGGGGCATTGATACTGCCTGCTCTTTTTCTGACGAAGCTAAAAATAAATAATTGAGAATGCAGCCAAAATTATTTATTTTATCGCTGCTAGCGTTTTGGTTCCGGGAATCTGGAAACTGGTCAAAATCGAAACCGAAAAGTTAACAGAAATAATCTTGGTTTCATTTTTATTTATTTATTTTTAACCTTGTCAACTTTTATTTAATTTTTTTCACATATCGCCATTTTCAATTATCAAATTTCAGTGAGTGAAGTCTCAAATATTAAATTTTTTTTTTCGCACATTTCTTATTCTAAAATTTCTATTTATATTCAAAATTACAAATACATTAAACATTTTCATTTCGTTAAATGGTAGATGCAGAGTAACTAGAGCTCATTAAATTTAGAAAGGTTCTAAAATTATTAATATTTACAAATGATTTTTTCATTGATTTATTTTTTTGAGAATTTAAATTTTCATTTCATTTATTTTCTTGATCTGGTTAGTTTTTTCTAATTCAATTTTTTAGTTTCTCATTTATTTTTGCCTTCGTCCCGAATGCCTTCCAGAGTGTAAGATTTATCTCCATTTTGAGTCACCAAAAAAAAATTGCCTAATTGAATACCCTGAAAGTTAGTAACCTATTATCAAATAAACACTCTCTTTCGTTGTATTTGGAAAAAGAAGGTTTATTTTTATTTTCTCTTACCTATATATATATGTAATATATATTATAGGCTAAATATTGCGATCGCAAAAATATTGATGGCTAGATTTCAATGGAAATACTCGTTTTGAAGTGCCCTGAGTCCAAACAACTTCATTAATATTTATTTCAATGTAAGAACAATAAAACTTTTCTCCAAGATTTCTATAATTTGCATTTTCTAGCCCCTCTTCCTTAGACCAGACATATCTAAGGATCAGTGGTTCGATTCTCGAGCTCTGCTTTAAAAATTATTTAAATTATATTGGCTACGAATTAATTTAAATAAATATAGACGACGTCTAAATGCCAATACTTTAAAAAAATTGTTTAATTTGTTTTAAGCTACCCTTTTAAAGTACATTCATATATGGATTATATACGATGCCTCCTTTTTCCGGGGCATATGGGTTAAAATTTTTTTTTCTTTAATTAAAATATTAAAAAAAAAAAAAAGAAGAATTTTATAGAGAAGAAAGAATAAAGAAAATTCAATTCAAATGTGTTTGGAAATAAAAAAAAAAAGCATCCTATATAATCCAGATATGAATG
>JAAAKE020094967.1:9217-19755 GCA_010014785.2 Anisolabis maritima | reverse complement strand
GTGGTTTGGATTTCGCTCTGAGGTCTAGGGCGGGCTTGGTTGGATGTTGTGTTGTTAGTGTTTTGTTTGGGTTGACTGCGAGGCCTCAATCTGCAAGTTATTAAATTCGATTTATACTTTAAAAAATTGACAAAATTTAACTTAAAAGAATTTTTCTTTACAATTTCTGTTTTTTTTTTTTTTTTTTATTTTGCTCTTTGTCTTAACAATTACCTTATTTTATAGAAAAATATTGTTAATTTGATTATTTTTGTTAGAAATATAATCAATTATTATAATATAATTCGAAAATAATCAGTTTTTTTTAGGCGTTACACTAATTTTGCGGGAGTACATATTATAATCTAGCTAGTTTTCTTTTGTTTTCACTGTTTACATTGAAAGGGTATTTTTATATAAACAAAAAATAATTTTTAAATCTAGACCTTTATTTCACTGCGCAAATAATTTTATGCTAATTTATTAATTACATCTATTTAGAACTCAGAATTCCCTTTCTTGGTCATTGTGAAGAAATTATAAATTTTTTTGAATTCAACCTTTTAGATTGAATTTATTATAAATATTTTTAAACGCGTTCTTTTTTTTGAAACTTAGGTTAATTTTGTTTGAAAATATGCCTAACTAGTCTCCCGCTCTTTATAAAATTGTCAAAAGTAATACAAATTATAAATACACCGATATATTTTTCCTTTTTTTAATTAGTTTAGAAATAAATGTCAAACTCTCATGACTTGACACTCAATAGCCAATCAGTAGTCTCTCATGGCAAACATTTTCTGATTATAATATTGTTTAGATTTATAAATACTATACAAAAATTTTGCTTGAGAAAATCTATCAATATTGAATATATTGGAATTATTTAGCAAACATTTTTTTCCATTGAATGAGGAATTTTGTTTTTTAAATGTATATATTTTTTTCAGATGATTCTGATTTAAATCTTATTATTGATAAAGAGAATTTTACATCGGCTTCTCCAATGTATGATCAAGGTTTCGCTTTTATGTGGGCTGGAGCAAGAGCAACTTATGGTTTCAAAGAAGGAAAAATTTATTATGAAGTCAAGGTAATTCTTTTTATTTAATAATTCTTCACTATATTAATGTCACTGATGAAGCACAAGATCAAATAAATTGATTCATGTAAATATATCAGGATTGCCTTTTATATTTCTGGATTTGAGATCAAAAACAAATCTTTTTGATGGCCAAATGTTCATGCAATATTGAATATATGGTGGTCCCACTAATGCCTAAGGATACTTCAATCACATGACGATCTTGCAGTATCAGTTCACGTACAGCATTAATGTTTTCCGGATCAACAATCAATTTTGGATGACCTTCACAAAATTCAACCTTAACTGAACTCTAGCCACGATTGAAGTTGGCAAACCATCGATAAACAGTAGTTCTTGATGGTGCTTCATCGCCAAAAGTCGAATTAAGTTCATCGATGCGTTGTTGTGTGGTTAATCCACATCTAAAGTTGTAAAAAATAATCGCTCGAAAATGTTCATGATTTAATTTCATTTTTAGCCGAGATGATTTCAAGTTAATGTAAACTACACAAATAGTGCTCGTAGGTCAATACGTTCTGAATACGTATACCATCAAAAATGTCAAACTTTACGATAGAAGCATCAGCAGCACAGGTTTAGCGCAATCCCGAAATATAAAAGGCAACCCTCGTATTAGAATAATTAAAATTAATTTCATATAAATATAAAATTTTATTCATATAAATAATTTCATATAAATATAAAATATTTCAATAAAGGAATCATTCATTTTAAACTAATTCCACTCAGCCAAACGGTTGATTCGACCTAGTACTGCATACAATTTGACAAATTAATACGAGCAATCGATCAAAAGTGGCCCGAATTGACGAACAAAAAGGCAGTTGTATTCCACCAGGACAATGCTAGACTGATGACACTGCAAAAGTTATTGCGGTTTTGGTTTTTCCCCCGTATAATCCGGACCTCAAACACCTTCAGACTATCACTTGTTCCGGGCGCTACAGAACTAATTTAATATAAAAATCCTTTGATTCCCTGGACGTCCTCAAAAACCCTTGGATGATTACTTTACCCCAAAAATCTTCTATGGAAGGACTTTTATGAAAGAGGGATAATGAAGATCGTGGAGAGATGGCTAAGTCATTAAACAGAATGCAACATATTTAGTAGGTTAAAATCGCTTTTTTTGCTAAATATTTTGCGTGAGAAATTTACTAGATTTTCGCTATGGACTTTAGCATAGACCCTATATATATATAAACTTGGAAATATATATATATATATTTACATCTGACTGATTATTGGTTTGTTATAATAAACAAGATTTTCCATTTTTATAAAGATATTCGAAATAATTAATTAAATTCAATTATAATTAGAAGAAGAAAGTACTTTGATTTATCATATAATCATTTTACTTTTCAAAATTTCAATAAAAAATCCAATAATATAGATTAATTTGAATATAGATAAATGTCATTAAAACAACCTTGATTTATTACCTAATAACTAACTTTATTTTTAAATGTATTATTTTATTTATTTTAGTGGATTTCAAATTGCAATGCAATTCTTGAAGATGAAAGAGATCCTTATGTCATTCGAGTTGGCTGGTCCCACATTGACACTTCTCTTCAATTAGGTAGTATCTAGAATTCATTTTTTTTCAAAATCTTTTTTTCGTTAATTGATTGTTTTATTAAACAGGAGAGGAGCCCCTTAGCTATGGCTATGGAGGGACTGGAAAAATATCCACTAATTGCAAATTCTCTGATTATGGAGGTCAATTTAAAGATGGCGATGTTATAGGTTCATATCTTGTAAGTTTTTTCTTTTTATTTTAATTAAATTATTTCTAAAATAACTTGTTCATTAAAATAAATTTTTATTATTTTAAGGATATGACTTCCGACAATATTGAAATCTCATATTCTGTTAATGGGAATCATCTTGGAACTGCATTCACAATAAACAGAAGTGATCTTGGAGAAGAACCTTATCTCTTCCCTCACATATTAACTAAAAATGCTAAATTTGAAGTCAATTTTGGAAATTTGGAGAATGCTTGGTTTGAACCACAATTGGAAGGTTTTATTTACCCCAATCAAATAAGTGAAGATGCTAAGTTGCGAGGTCCAAAAGGTCCTGAAAAGCGTGAAGATTGCGAGATTATCATGATGTGTGGATTACCTGGAGCTGGAAAAACTGTTTGGGTTAACAACTGGGCTAAGGAACATCCCGAAAAACGTTATAATGTTTTGGGAACTAATAATCTCATCGATAAGATGAAGGTATCCTTATATAAAATTTCTTTTATTCATTTAATATATTGTAATTAATAGAATTTTATTAATTTTTGGAATTTTGAGCTCTTTTTAAGATTTGTTTAATCATAAGCACAAGTTAGGCTGTTTGTAAGACAAATCGACGGTTTTATCATGATGTCTGTCAGCCTATGGGCGCTTATAGAGCAAATTTGATTGTACAAATCTTTATGAAATTTCATATCATAGTTTTCGATGTAAATATTAGGTGATTGCTAAAGTTCGTGCCCGATGTGAACCCATATATCGAGTTTCGAAGTGCATTGAGTCGCCTTTTAAAATGGAGATCATTTAATTGTTTTTTTCTTTAGTCAGATCTATACCAAAAGTTGATGATCTATTTAAATATTTACGATTGGTATTTAAATATTTACGATTGGTATTTAAATATTTACGATTGGTATTTAATATATATGATGGCTACTTTAGTTTGTTACCATTTTGGGATTTTGGGATGTTTTTTAGTCTTCGAATCTAATCTGGGGATTTTAAATTAATGTAATTCCATATTTATAAGTAAATATGTAATCCAAATAATAATTTTAATTTCTGTCTCTGATACTTTTTAAATTTTGAAGAAAAAAAAAAAAAAAACATTTGAGAATGAGAACGGTTACTTTATGACTTTTTTTATTCTAGGTAATAATGTTCTTTCTAAATAGTAAGTATACTTAAGTAAATAATCGAAAAAAAGATAGATATACACAAGACCAATTTGTTATTTTTACACTTTGTTATTAAAAACTCATGTTTTTAATGTAACAAATAATAAATTTCTCTTGTATCTTTAATTTTTTTTCTGGTAAATAAATAGAAGTGGAATTAAAATCATTTATCTTTCAGGTGTTCATGTTCAGGGATATCATTCTTGTATATATAAATGAAATTTCTCATATCGTCTAAAATTAAATCCAATCCGATTCGGATTTCAACAAATCTCCATGTTTCGACGCCTTCTCAGTCCAAAAAAGCATGCAATTGAGATTACACCGAAAATTTTATTAATTTTTATGCTTCAATATATAGATTTTAGTTTCAGGAAAAGAAAAGCCCACACATGCTACTTTTTTCTGTGTGATTTGTTTTTAGAAAAGAATATGCAAATTTTAATGAAATTCTTATTTTCAGGATATTTCCACGTTCTTTTTTGAAAAATAATCACACGGAGAAAACGCATTTGCGGACTTTTTTTTAAACTTCCTATACAACTTTTATTGGCTAGTTGTGCATGGATACATAATAAATCCCAATAATTGAAAAATTTCAAATAAATAACTTGACGTTGATTCTTGTTCCTTCCTTGCCTCATTCTCCTGATTCGAGGTCGCCATCGGACCAAGAGAGAAAACAAGCCTGCTCGTCGCACAGCTTAACGCTTGATGAGGAGGAAGGGGGAAAGACTCTCATATAGGGAGAAATGTCATTATTAAAACTAGAGTATCTCGTTGTCGCCTTCCACACACTTCCCAGATTTGAACCCTTGAATGGAGTAACGAATAATATAAAAATCAGCTATATAAATAGATAAAACCAAATGAATCGATACTTCTATTCTTAAGGATGTTAATTCATTTTCTCTCACCCATATTCAAAATGAAATGCTTTTTAATTTAGGTGATGGGTTTGCCACGAAAGAACAACTACCATGGTCGATGGGAGGTACTCATTGATAAATGCACCAAGGGACTTGGTCGCCTCCTCGACTTCGCAGCTCGGAGACGTAGGAACTTCATTCTCGATCAGGTACATTAGCCTTTTCATTTTTATTAAGAAAATAACAAAAGAATCTTTACATTTTAAATAACAAAAGAAAAAAGGGGAAAAATCGAGTGCACTTCATAATTATCAATTAAAAGAACGTCACGATATTTTAATCATGTATAAAATAAATTTTCTTTCATTTAAATCTAAGTATCAATGATTAAAATCATAATTGAAAATAAATATAATTAAATTTTTAAATATAATTAATCAGGTGAGTAATTCTTTTCTAACAAGTTTTCAGGGGCTTTGCATCAATTTAAAATAAGGTAAGTAATTATAAGAAATTCATCGAAATGTTTATTTTCATGATGGCGTTTTTTCGAGGTAAGCTTTTACTTTTTTATTATATTTTCACTGAGTTGCCAGAACATTTGCTTTAAGAACAAAGGTGAGATATATTAGGGCTTTAATAAATAGGTCGGCCTTTTTTAAAAATTAGTAAATAGACCTTCTATCAATATCTATTTCTTTCAAAAAGATTTCACTAGAAATTTTAATTTTATTTTAATATTTATATTTTCCTTCTCAACTTGCAATATTTACCTTTATCATCAAGCAGTCTGATTGAAACAAAATTTCATGTATAATTTCAGATATATATCATATATAAATTTTGAATAAAATTTGAATGAATACAAGAATAAAATTTTTAAAACTGAAGTTGAAATAGGCGAGTTATTAAAATATTTATTTTTGTGCTAAACCAACACTTTAGTTATAGAGAAACACTTGAATCCATGATAATGCATTTTTTTTTCATCGACTGATATTAAACATATTTAGAAATAGGCATATTTTTAGCTAATTAATATTTAATAATTTAATTTCTTTTTAATTGTTAAATATAGTATTTAAAAATATTAGTGTCATAAAAATAATTTTTTATCAAATGAGTTATGATTAAATTCGTTTTTATTAATAATTAATTATGTTTACAATATTTAGATTAATAGGAAAAGAATTTTTCTCTTTGAGATGTATCTCGGAGGTAGCGGCAGCCTTAAATTTCGATTGAGCCCCCTTAAGTTTAAAATGCCCTTTCTGGACATCATACTCTCTGGTAAGTAGAAGGGTTCAACGGGGTTGGGTGGGCACCAGAACAGAAGAGCAGACGAGAGTTTTGTCTGCTTCATCACTAAAATATGTATTCAGCCCTTGTCGTTGCAGAAAGGTTTCTCTAACTGAGGCCACACGCACACAAGGACAAAGAAGCTCTTGAGATCTGTAATGCTTATCTACCCTATACATGATTACGCAGACCAATGTCTTTCCGTCGGCCCAAAGACGCAAAATGCGGGGTTTTGAGGGCTTCGTACGCCGAGCGGTAGTAGTTGTACCAACAGACGAGGAGTTCAAGAGGCGTTCCGCGAAACGCGAAGCTGAGGAAGGCAAAGAAGTGCCAGATTCAGCTGTGCTCGAGATGAAAGGTAAATATAACACATCAAAAAATAATTTTTTCTCTTTCTCTCTCTGCCTCTCACACTCTCTCTCTACCACTCTCTTTATCTTTATTACCATTCACTTTTTATTTCTCTTTCACTTCCACTCCATTTACTCCCTCCTCTTCCCATTCCATTGTTAGGTTTTATATTCGGCTCAAAGGCTCAGATTTGGATTATTTTCTTTTCTTTTATTTACGATGCATTTCTTTACATTCTTTTTTTTCCCAATTTCCAATAATTCAGGTGAGTAATTTACATATTTGTGTTTTCTTCGCTTTCTGGGATATTTCTTCTATCATTGCCTTTATCTTTTTATTTTCCTTTGCCAAGCTTTTTTTTTATTTTTCACTTAACAACAACACTCCTCCAACACACTTAAGAAAAATAAGCAATTGATCGAAACAAAAATTTTGTATTCAAGTTTCTCTCTATTTATGGAATATTTTAATATTAGATACCAAATCTGAACAAAGCATCACTAACTAATATTATATCTTTTTAGGTTTTTTAATCATTTAACATTGTACAATATATATATATAGAATGATGGGATATATTTATAATATTTTAATTATTGTATTTTATAATCTTTACTTCATTGAATGAATCATATTTTAAATTTAGGAATTAACGCAAAACTAAACAATGCAGATCAAATCAGAATCAAAATAGGATTAAGAAATTATATTGATGATCTCATTAAATTCATAAATTTTTTGTTTTTGAATATTGAATGAAAGTCAAACAATTAAATCATGAAATAGAAATAGAAATTAAAATAGCTTTTGTGAGCATTGGGAAAATAATTTGGACATTTAGACATAAAAAGCATGAGAAAAGGTCGGTATATTTGATTTTTGTCGGAGAGATAGAATATGCCGGCAATCTTGGACTGAAATGAAGGTTGCCAGCAGAATCGCTTAAGTAAAGCAAAGCCCACCACGCCTCGTGAAACCACAAACCACTAGAACCGCTTTATATTTCGAAAGTTGTCACCCATAAATTATATATGAGATGGTAAGAACAAAGCATTGCCTCCTCTTGCATTCACTTTGGTAGTGTATTGTTTGTCTTTCATATCCCAGAACTAGTTTCATACCATTTGACTGATTTTTTTCGTTATAATACTTTAATTGTTGAGCCTGCTCTTCGAGATATTCCGGATCCAACAAAATGAGGCCGACGATAAATATCCATTTTCAAGGCAATAATCGAAGTGCTACTTCTTTTGAAAAAGTATAAAAATATCTCTTACTCTATTAATTTGAGCGCAACAATGACCAAATACAAAATTGTTCTATTGATCATTTTGTTTGAAAACACTTTTTTATCTTTTAATCTTTAGCAGATATATAAGGCTTTAATTATTTAGTCGGTTTCAAACGGGAGAACTTTTTTCACTGACTAGATAATTTTTTTAAACATTAGTATATATTCCTAAATCCATAAATAGATGGAATGGAAACTTCTATTTTTGAGTATCTTTAGTGATTTATATGTTGATTAAAATTTAATTTAATTCTTATATATTTTAATCTCATTTTCCGACTCTAGGGAAAAGGGCTCTAGTTAGACATTGAGTGATTTTATTTAGATTTTAGACCTGTTCTGTCTATACATGTCCAAAATGATTCTCAGTTTTATTTAATTTTATTTATTAATTTCTATTTAATGAAAATATTTATGATATCTACCGATCTACAGATAGGATTTTAAATTAGAACAAGAGTTCGCTTCTAGTCAAAAGCGTTCATGTTTATTTAAATAATAAAATTTGAGAATGAAAAATATTTATTGTTAGTGACTAAAAAGTATAACAACAATAATTTAAAATATTTTTAGAATCAAGAAAAGAGGTGGTGTTTTACAAGATAGGAGAGTGTTTTGAACGAGTCATGTAATAAATAATATACTCTTTGAGGTGATCGATTTCACTATATTTTAAATCATCAGACCTTGCGTTGAGAAGTAAATATAAAACAAATCCATGTACAAATTTTCTTTTGTTTTCATATCCTTTTATTTAGTCCCTAGCAAATATTCCTAATTGAATACTTTAACAGCAATTTATTTTATAATTTATTTTATTGGTGTACTCCAATTCTGAAGCCCTTAAACTGCGTTTATCTAAAATCGTATGTTATAAATATAAAATAAGGAAAGAACCAAGCTTTTTAAGAATTGGCTCTCTAGGCAAACTGCAACACCTACTATAAAATATGAGGGTAGAGAATTAATTAATACAAAATTTTAAATGTTTCGATCTTTCATTTTTTTATTTAATTAAAAAAAAAAGAAATAAGAAATGAAAAAAAAGCTATTAATCCAATGTCTGAGCCGAATGTGTACGAACTTAGTCGCTCCCTCCTCATAAAGAAAGTTGAGATAGTAACACAGTGTGTTTTGACGGCGTGCTTTAGCTAACTTCGTGCTGCCATCGGTGAGCGACGGTCTCTTCAGCGAGGTGATTTATACTGAGGAGAAGGAATCGGAGGCCCGCAAACTGGTCGAGGGTTACAACAAGGAAGGACGAGATGCTGGATTTGGACCTGCGCCAGGTGCAAAACGCCAACGAACTGATGGACGAGGACCATCTGACCGAGATCGTCATCGATACCGACCGCCCAGGGATTCTCGTTATTACGGTATGCCCTCTTCCCTTTTTTCTTTTCTTTTTCCTCTTTAAATCTAAACTAATCTTTCCTCTATTTTCTGCTATAAATACATTATTTTTTTTTATTAAGGTGATCACATAAAAAAAAATTGTGCTCATATTAAAAAAAATAGGCTGGCTAATAAAGAATGTCGGAGAATAAATTAAATAGCATCTCAAAACATAAAGGACCAATAAACTTACATCATAATAATGAGAAAAAGATCTCGCCAACAAAAATCCGTAACAATCGAAATATATAATGAATACTGTACTGATATCTAATTGAAATAAAAGCTCAAATTTATTTAATCAATAATACGTCCCCTTACCCTCTAAAATTTTCTGATAGTGAGTTTTTGAACCAGGCCCTTCCACTGTGTTTACAGTGAATAGTAAGGTTTTTTACCTGCGGGTGGGTTCTATCAGTTGGTGTGATCGAATGTAAAAGAAGGCCTGGAATGCCCAGAAAAGCCTATAGACCTGGGTTCAAACCCCCGGAAAGATACTGGTTTTGAATCACAGCCCTAGCAAGATAATTTTCTTTTGGGGTTCTTAATTGTTATTATAAATAAGTTCATAATTGTTATTATAAATAAGTAAGCAGCGATTCCGTTAAACCAAAATCAAACAACATCTCAGTTCCAAAAGTTTTGGCACCTGACTTGATGCGCCTTTTTCCTTAAAGAGATATTTGATCTCTAGGGGTAGTGGGGGGTAATTGTTATAGTGATTTGAATTAGCTAATTCAAAGAGATAGAACAAATATAAAATATAAAAAATTATATGATATATGATTATATATAGTCTTTAATTTCAGTTTATTAAGGTGATCACATAAAAAACTCGAGGGCCTAATAAAAAAATATTTCTACCTTATGGCACCTAAAGCACTTTTGAACAATCTGAGAAGAATAAATTAAGTCAAATCAAAAAGCAAAAAACTGAAAAACTTGGGTTAAAAAAGGACAAATGCAATAAATATTATACAAATTTCACTGGTCCACATGATTTGCGATGTTTTTATAAAAAATGGCTAGAATTAAAGCTTTTTGTTGATTCCAGATCTGTAATCAGTTTTTCTCAATCACGTCTAGTTTTTGCACAAATCGATTTGATATTTCTTACTTTTTACACAAATTGTTCTTTATTTTGGCTATTTTTAAAAATTTTATATTAATTTTTGTTTCAAAGCAATCTAAATTAATATTTTTTTTAATGAGTTCTCAAAAGTCCAAAAACTGTTTTATTAGATATATATTTTTTTTTAATGTTTAACAGACAAGATATTATACTATTTTTGTTTAAAACTTTTACTATACTGG
>JAAAKE020094945.1:0-19764 GCA_010014785.2 Anisolabis maritima | reverse complement strand
AAAATTTATTTAACTTTGAAGTATCCGAATTCAGACTTGCGCGTTTCCTTTGCGCTAATGTCAGTTCCAAATTAGATTTAGCTAATTAAATTGTAAAAAATAATCAATATTCTCGATGGTTCATTAAATTTTTTTAAATATTAACCAATATTTCTAGCATAGCTAAGATGTAAGATATTTTGAGGAGCGGGAGTAGCTATTTGAATATTTATTTTCCTTTTGCCAGGAAAAAATTATTTCTCAGGTCTGTATTGTTTAACTATATTTTTTTTCTTAATATTTCTATAGTCATTGAGAACTCCTTTTGTTGCCTTTTATTTCTTACATTCCACTTAATTTTTCACTATAAAGATTTTAGTCATATTGGAAAAAAATATTTCTTCCAAAATGCTTAATTTTTTTGGAAAAATAAATCAATTATAGGCATTAATTTAACGTTTTATTTCTCTATACTTATATTCTTTACAATTTAATAGAGAATTATACGCTTTTTTTTCTGATCTCTCAGAAGGGAGCCTAAGAACTTTAAACGGATGGAACTAATGCGATGAATGAAGTTTTTTTTGATTTACCGTAAAAAATACTATTTGGCCCTGATACAAATTAACGAAAATAAAAGATAAAGATTTATACTACCAAAAGAAAATTACTCAAAATATAATATTTAGGCTACTTGATTTTTAAAAACTTTCTTTAAAATTAGTAGAAATTAAATGAAGTATAAAAATCTAATAGGTAGAAGGAAAAAACGAATATTTCTGTTATCATCCATATTTTTCTTTTTTTAATAAATATATTCTAAAAATTTTTCCGTTAGGATGAGGACCGAACTCACTGGATCCATAGTCGAATATATAGTCCAAAGAAAGAAACCTGCCTCTATGATTATAACCCACAAATTCTTTGTACTGAATATAGATGAATAATATAAAATAATTTTTTTAATTAATAATAAAGTTTTTATAGCTAATATAATGATGTTAGATAACCTCATGATGATAATGTCATTCCGTGTTTAATTAACCTTCTAAAACAATAGCACAGGAAATTTGTCTTTCTGAATGAAGCTTAGAAATCATTATAATATTAGTATTGAAAATGGAATGAAATTAAAAAGTGTAAAACAAACTTTATACGAATGGTTTTTTCGCATATACAATAACATTTTTCTTCTCTTGTTGTTAGAACAAATGTTGCCAAAAAGGCAATATCAATAACAATAGCTAAAATTAAAAAACTCAAAAGTAACATAAAATAAATAATAATACTTTAGTATTTCGCCAAATTTCTATGAATCCTTTTTAATTTTCTAACAAATTATTTTTTTATTTTTAAACGTTTTATTTAACTTGAATTGCCTGTCCTCCTGTCTAGACTTATAATTCATTTTTCAAACCCTTCCCGATAAGCTAGAAATCTGAAATTTTGTATTTAGAATTAGTTCTAATGGCTAGACATTATATTAGAACGAGGCAAAAGTCGATCTATTTAGATGGGTACTTCTATAGAAGTTCTAACCGGAAAAATCAAAATATCTCTAACGTTAGTGAAAAAATTCTCATATGCAAATTGTATTCATCTATTCGTCATTTTCAACAACTTTTGTCTGAAAAAAAATTATTGTATATATTTTACAAAAAAACTCATTTAAAATAAAATATAAAATAGTGACGGCACATCACACAACTTTCTCTTCCCTAAGGTAAGGAAAATTGTATAATGTGGTGTCACACCATATTTTTGGATCGGACCCCCTAAGTAGTCGGCATATATTAGCATTTATTTTTAGAGATTTTTCGTTTGTGTGTATTAATCAATTATCAATATTATAAAAAAATTAAATTAAATTAATTAAATTGGCAATCAAACGGGAATTAAAAATATTTATATTTTATTTTCATGGCAACGAGCTGCCCTACCTAGTCTGTGGGATTCTTAAAATTCAAAATTGAGGGTCCCACACTATTTTGAACTGTAAAATGATTAATACGTCTTAAGGATTATTTAATTTATTATAAGTACAATTTATTCAAAATCATTAGAATAGTTTAAAAGAAAATCACAAAAACCTAAAAACACCCGATTACCCTACAACGACAAAAGATTACATCTGTAAAGTGGGCCTCAAAACAATTTTGGCGGGGATAAGGGTTAATATATTTTAAAGATCATATAAAAAATAATTATTTTATTAGACTCAGGGAATCACAAAATGTGTATTTCGGTTGAAATTTCAACTTTGATTATTTTTGTGATCGCAATACTTTCTCACTATATTACATATATAGGTAAGAAAAAGTAAAAATTAATAAATTCGAATTGTCAGCGATTGCCATTAGATGCCAACCCCAAAAACTCTGAATTTTTTTTTTTTGTTTTTTTTTATTAATACACAGAAAAAAATGAATAGAACTAAAAAGAATTAAAAAATAACTTTTTATAAAAGCGTGGGTGCTCAATGAAACTTAAAATATCATTAATGAGAAATATAATAAAATATTAGTCATTCCTCTTGCCGGGAAATTAGAGAATTATTTTTTGGTAAATTCAATTCTTTTTATTTCATTATTTTTGTTGAAAAATAAACTGCCATTTTCACAGAACCCCGTTTGAAAAGCACTGTTTTAGACAATTCCAGACGCGTGTCGAACAGGGCACTTGAATGGCTCTGAAGATCAATGCAGCATCATTGTACTCCATTCTGCACCATCATCTACATATGTACATCCCGGAGGGGACCCCTTGCTGATCTGAACACCCCTTGGTGTTTGCGAGGGTGTCTGATTAAGCTTTGCAAATTTCAATTTATGTTTGGGCTAAAATACAATATAAGTATATTTTCTTTTTCAAAAAAATCTGATCGGCTCCACATCACACCACTTTTCTTATCTAAAGTAAGGAAAATTGTGTGATGTGTTGTCACACCAGATTTTTTTGCACCGAATCCTCTAAGTAGTCGGTCCACAATTTTATATTATTTTTCATTTTTGGAAATTAGTTTGTGTGTTTTATTAATCAATTATCAATATTAAGGGCTCTATGAAGCAATTGGTAGGATGTCGGCGTTCTGCACAGGAGATCGGTATTCGCATCCCGGGCAGGAGGGATTTTTTCATTAAATACAAATATTTAATGTAAACAAATCCTCAAGTAAATATTGTAACATTGGATCCCGCCACAAAAGAGCCCTCAGCCAACTCTACGAAGATAGGGAGTTGGTGTGGCACCCCGTCCTCTGGAAAGGACGTAAAGAATGATTCCCTTTCAATGAAGCACTTTTTTTCGCAAGAGTAGGCTACAAGCCGGGGCTGAGAAAGTCTCTCCTCAAACTAGGATATCCTCCTAGAATAGAATAGAGGAATATAGGAGTACTTAGCGAGCTAGAAATAATTATAGGAGGGAGAATTAGAGTTAGGAAATAAAAAGTAATTTCACGGGGCGCCGATAGATGGCTCCGTACACGAAAGTACCTCGTGTAAATAAACGGGAACTCGGTAGTTGGGCCTATACGATCCAAATGAAATGAAATAAAATTATCTACATTATAAAGAAATTAAATCTCGTTTATTAATAAACAAAGGAATTAAAAATATTTATATTTTGTTACCATGGCAATGAGTTCTATTTTTTTCTATAGATTTCTTAAAATCCTAAAACTAAAAAATTACTCTTTGGTCGATCTATTAATAGCTTAAATATAAAATTTCAGTCCTTGAGCCTCTTTTCGTTTTTGAAAATTTTTTTTTAGATTCACCTCAAAACATGTATACCTGTAGACATTGAATTTGTTTTCAATCCTAATACTTTCTCACTATTCGAATATATTACATAAATAGGTAAGAGAAAGTAAAAAAAAAAAAACTTTTTGTAAAATTTTGCTTTTAATAAAGTTTGAACAATCAAATCATTTATTTTGAACAAATTTAAAAATTTAAATTTACTTATTGAATAATATTTTCACTTCCAACACTCAACTAGGTAGGTAGCGACTACACTTTACTCAAACTAAGTCTGCATCTTTTGCCAGTCTCTTTCTCTCTAGGGCCAAACCGTGCGATGGGCCTGCTTGCCTCTTCTCTTGGTCGCATATATGCCGACCCCGGAATAGAGTCAAATAAAGAAGATTATTTTCACTTCACATAAGAAAATTTTGATAGATACTCGAGGTCCGGGACAATAAGAAGGATTCCCTCTCACTGATCTATTTATCTTGTATGCATGTACCTACATTTTTTTATTTCAAACGTTTCAACAGTTTGCGAGTTTCATTTACCTAGAGGTTACTCACTAGGCTGCCTGATTATTTTTCCTCATTCTAATAATAATTATTTAACTTGTTAGAAAAAATATACTCGAGGAAAATTCATCAAATGCCAGGGGTCGGCTAGGTTTGAGGATATCTCACGAAAGCAAAACGAGATTCATACTGTTCATTGAATTGAAACCATTCTATCCTCGTCCGCAACCTCTTCTAAACTTTAAAGGATGTCCTAATTAAGTGTCATCTTTTAGTCTCCTTCTTGAAGAATACTTCATATCATGGAATCACCCCTTCTAAGAATAGCTTGGCATAATATATAACTTCCTCTTAAAATCTCGCTTTTTTTTTGGACAACACTTCTTTTGAAATAATATAATTACTTTTACATTTAATTTACATTATATATTTTACATTGAATTTATATTCTCCCTATATTAATTAAGAAAGGAATACTATTCTAAAAATTTAATAAATATTTCTTCCTTTATTCAAATACTTTTTTATTTTTTAATTTGCAAATTAGATTCAATTAAAAATAAGAATAGAGTAGTATTTAAATATCTAAAAGGATTCTGAAGTAATTTTAATTAGGTATCTATAGATGACAGGGAGGTCAGCTTGGATCCGTTTCAATCTTCCTTCCCACTCGGGCAAACAAATGGGATTCCTGAGGGGCCGGATCTAATCTAATTCAACCAATATTATATATATATATATATATTTAGGAGCCTACCCTTTTCTTTCCATTTCCTTAGACTTATTCTTAAACTCTTGAATTCTGAATTACTGTTTTAAAATAACTTACATTTAACAAACTTTTGAAACTTCTGATCTTGCATAATAATTATATTTATTATTAATTAAGTCTGCATTCATTTAAACTGAATTTATGTCTCCAATTTAGTCTTAGAGAATATATAATTTATCTAGAAGGCATTCTGAAAATGGAACACTTTTTGGCCATTATATTAAATATGAATTCGACTTTAAACCACAAATTTAAATTTCAACTCGAGATTATTAAAGGTAATTTTTTCCCTCCACGTTTTACTTGTAAATAAAATATCTCAAAAAATTATTTATTAAAGAGTAAATTAAATCGATTTAAGTTTATTTATTTGAATTAATTTTTTAATAAATAATTAAATATCTTATACATTCGTATTACTTATGAATTAATGTTCTTTATATAATAATTTTTTTAATTATAGGATTGGTTGTTTTTTTTTACAAAGGAAATTTCATTTCATTCAAATTAATTAAAATTTAAATATTACGAGATGTTTCATATCACTTAAACACATCTGCGACAGTAAAATTTCTTATGTTCAACACTTAAAGAATTATCATAATAATAGTTTGATTTTATTTATTTTATACATGTTATTTCTCGAAAGTTTTTCAGTTAAAAATCTATCGTTATATGTTTTTTTACTTTTCTTAAACTCCTTAAGGAAAAGTTTAGTAATCCTGATTTTGATCTTGAAAATAAGATTTGAAAATTTTTTTATCTCTCTCTCTCTCTCTCTTCTCAAATAAACCAATCACCAACCAACATATTCACTATTTTCTTTATAAGTGAGAGAAGCTCTCTTTCCCTGCAAATTTCTGAAAATATCTTAAATTATATATTATCTTTTATAGAATTATCAATAATGAAATTTTATTTTTTGGGTTTATAAAAATTTCGTGGTGCATGCAGCCTTTAATTAAAAAAATAAGACGACAAAGTTTCTGCCGTGATTATGCAGCAGAAGAAATGCCAGCCTTAGGTCGAGGAAATCGTGGTCCCAAGGGATAGTCCCTGAATGGAACGGAAACCACTGATTTCTTTATTAAATTTATAAATTATCCTCTAGAATTTTTCCAAAATGCACTTTATTTTTTAGGAGTTAAAAACAATTTTAGTGTTAAAAAAAATTTTCAAATTATTATTTACCAGTAGAATTAAATTAAATTTTTTTTGAATGAGCTGGAAAAACACCTAACAAATTATTTATTATATTATTATTATTATATATTTGTAGTATATCAATTATATTTTGAATTATATGAAATGTTAATTTAATCGAATTAATTTTAACTTTTTGCTAAATTTAATCAGACATACACCATATATAATAGTGAGGTCGTGTTTGTTTCAATTAGACTCCGAAAATAAAATGCAATCAAACTTAGAACAATTAAAGGCAACGCCTCGCTATGGCTGCTCTGCATGCCATGTCCATCCTGGCTAATGTATAAATTGATATTAATTCAATTAGGATAATTCTCTGACCATATCTTCACATCAAATATTTTTATTGCATATATTATGAAAGATTAGTCAGTTTAAACTAAGCTATTATATAAAGTGATATTAATTGAATTAGTGACGCAGGAAATTACATCTCTAATTTAATTAAAGGTCTATTTATATTAAATTTCGAATAGGAACCGACTGTTGAGCGTACACAGACTTTGGCAAGCTGGCTTTTGTCAAAATCACGATCCAAAGAAACATTTTTTCTTTTCTTCCTTTTTTTTTTTTTTTTTACCTTTTTTCACACGTTCTGCTTGTTTACTGTCTTAATCGTAGTCGGATATTTTATTGCATTTGAGGGGCCTGCTAATAATTCTCGGAGATGTTTTGTTTTCACATCTCATCTTACGTGAAACAATCTATTCTTTTGGGGGCCTACATTAACCATTCGAGGAAAAGAGAAACCATTTGAATTTTTTATCCAATCACACATCTAGATTAAATTTTATTATTTAAAAAGTAGCTCTTTCGACATTCGTATTATTTCCGTCGGGATTCCATTTTTATCGTTATTTCTTTTTTTTTTTTTTTTTTTTGTTTTTATTATTAAAATATATTATATTTTAACTAATAAATTCTTTCGTAACTTGGATATGCTTGTTTTTCAATGAATTCATAAACTGTTCATTAGAAGATGACCAATAATTTATCTTTATTTAATGCGCCATTAATATTAATTATCTATTATTTTTTTAATGGTTCGTTTTTATAGTCCACCTTCTATTGAGTTTATAAATATATATATGAAAGTAACTGAAAATTAATAAATTCAAAAAGCTCACATTCAAATGATAATTAACACCATTTTGGAATTTCAACTAATTAAGACAACATCTGTTTTTAAAATTTAAATAATAAATAATGTTTATAAATCTTTTTAGGTAGTCCATCAAATATATCAAATTCAACATTGTAAATCACTTTACAGTCCTTTGAACTGAAAATATCAGCCATACTTCTCTGATATTGAGATCTCTTCACAATAATTGGGTTTTTATTCTAAAATTGGTGATAATAATGATTTTTTTTTTAAAGTCTCTTCTTGGGCCATATAAACTTTTAAACGAATCATGTATAATATATACTTATTACGATACAAATTATCCAGGCATATTTATTTACATAAATTGGTATCCAAATGATTTAAATAAATTTTCTTCGGACTGCCTTGGAACCCCTCGAATCTACATCCCTTGACTTTTAAGGACATCAATGTCACTATATCTACCTCTCGGCCACGGGGTTTGAAGTAATATGATTATTTTAGAAACCTAGGCTCTTCTAATTACTGATTCTTTCTAATAAATAGTAAAAAGTAAATTTTCATAAAAAATATCTACATATCTCTGCAGGCTATAATAAACAAAAATTTTATATAAAAAAGAAAATCAACGTTAACAAAAAAAAAAAAATGTTTTAATTTTATATTAACAAATATTTTCAAAAGCTTAACAAACAAAGGTTTGGATAAAGAATTTTTTTTCAATTTATATATGCCAAAGACCGATTTATCTGTCCAAAAAACTTGAGAACGAAGAAACACCCAAACCTTACAAGATGGTCTAACCGGAGATATCGGGAGTTATAACCCCCTTGAAGCCTGATTTTAGACAAGGCTTATATTAGAAGTATACAATTTAAATTCATTTCATTTCATTTGGACCGTTTCAACCCACCTACTGGTCCCTCCCCGAGGAGCACACACCTCAATCGCAACCGACATGTGGCCATAGCCATCTATAGCATAGACCCCCTTGATTTCCTAACCCTAACTCCTCCTCCTGTATTCATTTCTAGCTAGCTAACTACTCCTATAACTAATTCCACCCGGTCCCTTTCAACCGATCTAATCTATGATAGGGAGGATGTCCTAGTTTGAGGAGGGACTCTCTCAGCACCGGTATCTGGCCTAATCCTTGGGAAGAGTGCACCATTGAGGAGGTCTTCCTATACGTCCCTTCCATTGGACGGGGTGTGACAGTAACTCCCTATCCTGAGAGCTCTATTGGGGTATTCAGGGCATATTTGAGGAATATTTTCTTTACATTAAATATTTTTATTTAATGAAAAAATCCCTCCTGCCCGGGATGCAAACGCCGATCTCCTGTGCAGAACGACGACACCATACCGATTCCTTTTTAAATTAATACACTTGCAAAAATAATATTACTAATAAATAAAATAAATTTATTTAATAAATTTAATAATTTGAAACATAATATTATACAATTATACTTTGAAAAATAATATACATAAAATACACAACCTAAACTTCACCCGGGGGGCATGTCTTAGAGAAGATCTACATAAAATTCAAAATAATATATGTAACGTTAATAGCTAAAATATTATGAATTGATGATTTTGGTTTTCAATTAAAGCTTCTAATTATATATTAAGACTAAACAATAGTTTGATTTATTTTGTGACTCATAGTACATCATAACTCTTCCCTCCTCCAGTAACTCCCTCCTTTTTAATATTGCCTAGGGATTTCTCATGTTTCAATTAAATCTAAACTTACACTTGAAGATTTGTTTTGATTAATGATAGGAATTTATTTATTCATAAAAAAATTACCTGTGTCGGAATTCGATCTGAATACCTCCATGAGGCTTCTAAGCGCTCACTCCTATAATTTTTAATTTTATAAATTAATAAATTATCTTATGTGAAAAATATATTTTCATAAAAAAATATTAAATAATTAGGAATCCGAAATATAATGCTAAATATATATTTCATATATAATATTTTTATTTTTGATATTTTAAAAATTTGATGTTTGTGTTTAGATAATAATTAATTTTTGTATGTCAAAAAAGAACTTGTTGGCATGCAGACATAGACATGTAAAGCCATTTTTTTTGGGGAGAGACATTGTTCGACTGAGGGACACGAGAAATCAGGTCGCAAACTTTGTTAACATCCCTCCCCTTTCATTTAAAAACAGATAAAATTTTTTGTATGTTTATGTTGCTCTCTACTTTTTTTTTTTTAAAGATCAGGGTTACAAAGTATTTGGAAAAAATTTTCCCATCATTTCAATTTTTTCTTTTATATTGTACTCTATATTTTATTTTCAACGAAAAAGAACAAAGAAACAATTTTAATAATAAAATTATTCTTTTGTTAAGCTATAATTCTAAAATTACTTTTAATTAGACAAAATTTACTGTGTTGAATCAATGATTCTGTGGCAGTGATAGGCATCAATGCATTTGTTATTAATGGCGCTTTTATTATTTATTAATTAAATTAGGAAAATTTCATAGTTTCATAGTTCGAAAATGGGATCTCTTGAATGTTTATCTTTAAAATGTATTTTCATTCAGTCAGCCAAGAAGAAATAAATAAATTTTATTTTTTTTTATTTATTTGACGTTTCTAACGCTGGCCGCGCTCTTCTACAGCCCAATGTCAAGCAAAAATTATATATATTGTTTAAGATATTATAATCATTTTTTTGTCAAAATTAAAGACAAGATGTTTACAAATTTCTGATTTAAGTGACATGGCATGTTTTTTTTTTGGATATGGAAGCCAACGGACCTATGACCATTGGTCTACGAAGAAAAGAGGTATGAGAGAGTGGGATCTTTAAAAGTTGCTTGTTGAGGCGGGATTTGATGTGTGTTTGTTTGTTTGCGAGTAAAATCTCTCCTTGGCTTTTTCATCTCAATTCAAAATTTACAGCAAGAATGTATTTTTCAATATTCCCAAGGTCGTCATTCCAGAGATCTCTTTTTTTCCATCATCAGTTATTATTATATTCTCTGTATAAAACACAATTTCTAATTTTTACTTCTTTTTATTATTTGTTGTTTTGAATATATAAAATATTAAAAGAAAGGGAACAGCAACAAATTTGACGAACGTTTTTATTGAAAATTGCGGATGAATTCATAATATTGATGTTATTTGTCGAAAAGTTCAATAAAAAACAATTACGATAAAAATTAAATATTCTTTTTTTCCCTTTCTTTCTTTTTAGGGTTTTATATATATTTTTTAAATTTCGAGTGATTAACAATTCACAGAAGAATATTTCATCATATCACCTAAACAAATGAATTTTTAATAATCTTCCTGTTTATCTATAACTGATTTTCATTATTTAAAAAGAATTCTATTTTTCATGTTGTTTTTTAAAAAAATGTCTAATTTGAAATTTTTTCCGTTATTTTTACTAAAAATAAACTCCCTACCTCAAATCGTGGAATTTTAGATGAACTGTCTTGTATTAATTATTTTCTTCAAATTATATAAATAATAATGAAATTATCTTCAGGTAGTATTTAATTTCTAAAAATTAACTATATTTTTTTACATTCTTTTTCTGATGACAATTATACTCTTATTATCCAAATGTATAATTAGACGTAAATTTCCTAGAATGTTAAACTAACTTTTTAATGTTCTATAGAATAATTAGTATCAAGAAATAATTTGTTTTATTAAGTTATTAATATATCGTCATGCTAGGAAATAATAAATATATAATTTTCAAACTTTGGCACAATACTCATTTGTTCCTTAGGGAAATATTTGAATATTACTGTATTATTTTATATAAATTATTCTTAATAACATTTAATGGTAAAATAATAGCTTCAATATATTATTTTATTCTGTTTTTAGAATAGTTAAAATTAAGAAAGAAATTAATGGTTTTAAAGTGGAAAAGATAATAATTTGTTAAAACTTTTTGTTAGAATGATATTATTTATTTTGTCTGATAATCATCATGATAGCTTGAGTTGTGTAGGAGGTATTAACCTTCCACTCGTTAATTTGAGAGTTGATAATGGTCTTTTTTCTTAAATTTCCTGCCACCCGCGTCTCAGTTTTCATGCTAAATTTTTTGAAGAAGAATATCTCTATCGATTCATTTCATTAGTAGTAAAAATAAAAAAATACCTATATTCTAAATAAGTTTATATTAGACTTAAAACTATAAAAACTGTTAAAGAGGGGAAAGTCCACTAAATTAGCGTTCAAAGAGAGATGATGCAATAACAAGCGGATCCGCAAGACTTTAATGAAATCGGCGCTCGATTCACGCAGTAAAATTAGGTTTCGGGACCGTGAGATATATAAACAAGATATATTGATATCTCTAATAATTTGTAATATAATAATAATATTTTCCTATTTCTACACTTAAAAGATATGAGGTCATGACTCCTCCACTATATTTTTTTTTAATTTTAAATCACTGAGTTTACCATGTAAAAAAATTTATTTTAACTGATTCATATTTAATTAATATAATGCATTTGGCAATATCTCATTATTATTATTATTATTATTATTAATATTATTATTTTCGGAAAGCTATTTTAAAAGGGAGATGGAATTTTGTTTTTTTATTTTACCACATATTGCATTTTATCCTCTCACCCTTCACTGTTGATATTGATTTATTATTTTATTATACTATTTAATTTAGTAATAATTTTTTAATGAGAATCCAATCGAAATATTAATATTATTTTATATGAAATTTTGTTTATTTTCGTTTCGGTCACAAATTATGGCATTTTCGAATTATTCAATATTACACGAGTATACATTATGGTATTATTAGATTTAATGTTAATTAGAAATTTTTTCATCTCCGAATTTTTTGCGCATGTCATTTTTATCAAAAACAAACAAAATATTCATATTATATTAGAGAACAAAATAATTTTTTATAATTAGAAGGAGCATTTAATTAAAATTTTTAAAAAATATAATTTTTGTAGATCTTAAGATTGTATTATAAGTTCATTAATGAAAAAATAAGTAACGAAGTTGAAAAACTTTCCCTGCTCCTAAATAAGTCTAACCATGACACCTTAATGTGTATGCTAGACAGGTTTATTTTTATTTATATTCTTTAAGCTATTTTTCCGTTATGTTGTTTATATTCTGCAATTTTGATTCAATGCTTTATCATTTGAGTTCATACTCTCTAAATGGACTGATGATGACATTATTAAAATAAAGCCGAAACGCTACAAAATTGAGGGTTTTAATATCTTAGAGGCTTTTCACCTGGCTGCTTGCTCTTTCCATTACTAAATATCTTTTTATTATTTTATTTAAAAAAGAGAAAATTCACAGAGATTAAATAAAATTCCAGAGTTTATATGTGATGACAGGTTTATTATCTTATACTCAATTTTTTTTTTTTTTTAACAATAAATCCCCATTTTGTTCAGGGCTAGCGACAAGCGGAGGGTTTATCGCCCCCTACTGACCGATTCACTCCAAATTTTAATACCATCTTAGGCTCTAGTAGGACTATAAATTTGTAAAGTTTGATTCTTCAACGATTAGTGGTTCCAGAAATATAAGCTAATACATAAAAAAGGTACACACCCACCCACACACATTCATAAACGCATATACCAGGTACACATTGAGATTTTTTGAGGTGCTCTTTGAAAAAAATTGAGGGGTTAAATTTTTCATGAACATTATACTTTCCTCCTTATTCCTTCCTAACTATTATTATATATATATATAATAACGCGGGAAAAAAATGCGAGTAAAATTGAGGCATTCATGGGAATCGAACCTATTACTCCCATTACGCCATGTGGGTATTTTACCCTATCAAAGGTTTAAGACATAGATGTCAAACTCATTTGAACCCGCGGGCTATTTTTCATACATTTATATCTTAAGTGGGCCGCAAAAAATTTAATTTAATATTAATAATAAAACAACATTATTTGGAATTAAATGGAGGACCCATCTGTTTTAAACAGCCCGTAAGAATGAATCGAAATTCATGTCATATTTTTTTGTTATTTTCTAGTTTTTATTAACATTTCTTGTTGATTTTGCTATTTTTTTTTTTTTTTTTTTTTATCTTGGAGGAGGTCCGGCACATGAGAGAAAAATATGTAACAGCGACTTCAGAATTAGAGATAATCCATAATAAAAGATGATAAAATTTCGAGGCAGCTAGATATTCTTAAAGGCAAAAAAATAAAAAAAAAATAATCACCAACAGCATCTTTTAAGATGATCCGGTATCATTTTTGGCCTCCCTTAAAAAACTGCAAAATTTACGAGTCTTTCTTTGTAGGCCTTCAAAAATTGCCATTTGACATGCTTGGCATATATATATATATATATCAATATTTTGGCGAATTTGAGATGTTTGGACAGGCACATGGGGATGACGTGAAGTACCCGAAAGCCAGGAAGAGAATTTTCACCCAATCAACTTTTTCTTAAATAATATTAGCCCTAACTAATTATTTTCTGATATTTGACAATAAACATCTAATTGAAATAAGTCTTTAATCAGTATTATAAATAAGTAAATTTCTAAATGCTAATTAAAAATAGGTCTGTCTAGAAATCTCTTCAACAAGGAATTAATTATTTAAGAAATAGTTCTAGTTTGAACATTTAATCATCTCATCTGTCCTTTTTCTTGTTCCTATGCCAACTAGGCCCTTCCCTGACAATTTTATTTAGGCAATATTTTTGGGCGGTAACTTGTTCTTGATCAGTGTTGTTGGTTGGTTGGTTGGCTTTGCTCTCTGATGGAGAATCCTGCCAAGTAACCCCTGAGTCTGTGCTTCCTGCCATCCGCCCCTTTTATTATTGCAATATACATCCATTATTCATCGGAAGGGAGAAAGCCCGAAGCCGTAATCAAAACAAATCGGCCGCGGGTGCGCACAACCCCCACGAAAGGGGGGACACTCTCCCTCGTCGCTGAGCATTAACTTATTATTAGATAATTGTGCGAATCTTAAATCAATACAATACTCCAGTACCTTCGACGACCAAGGCACGCAAACGCCATCGCCTAACAAATATTACCCCTCATATTCCGCGCCGAGCCCAATTATTTATAATCCCTGCTAATTTTAGCCTGATCCTATCTGTATTTGAGCGTTATAAATATTTATTTTAAAGTTCATCAGCAAATGGTAGGTCTAAATCGATCAGTTTTGTAATAAATCAGAAAGGGTTGAATCTAGAAGAGTTGATCATCCAATGAATATAAAGGGTCGACTCTTTATAATGACAACTTGAAAGACTGAATTTAAAGGACCTGTCTCGTCTAAACTAGTGTTTATATCCTATGGAGGAAGATTATTATAAAACAAGTCGTTCTCAGATGATAGATAGTCCTTATTAGGAAAAATACTACTTACATATATGAAACATTTAAAATTAACTCAAGTATTAAATCATAATTACTTCTCAAAACACTTATTCATTTTAATAATAATACACATAGAATCTTAGGAAATTTTTTAATATACTTTACACTATAATTTTATTAATATTTAGGATAACAATTTAAAATTTTTCACTTTCTCTTTGTAAAAAAGAGAGCAAAAATATTTTGTTTCTATTAATACCAAAATATCTTTCTGTTTTCTTCAGAAGCTTAAAAGAAATATCATTTTTATAATAATTATAAAAGATACTAGATATACTATAGCACGATAATTGTTTTATATGTAGATAGAAATTAAGGTCTTGAAGAAGAGAGGAATAGTCAAATGAAACATCAATGGGTTCACTTGTCAAATTGAATGCTTCAACCTGATGACGACTGCAGAAACGTTGTATTATTGTATATTAATAACATTTTTGTATTATTAATTACTAAAACAAACCACGATTATGCCTTAGATTGTCTCTTAGTTATAATAACAATGATCTTGAAAGTCTAATTAATTAATCGAAACGTCAACAATTTGATATCAATAAAAGCCACAGAATACTTGGACAACCTTCTAACACCGAATATCGATCGATTTTCTCTTATCTTATTTTTTTTTAAAATTCATTTATTTTCTCTATATAAGATCATAATAAATTAATAATTATTTAAAATATACCAAGGGATGCAAAAATTTGTTCGTTTTTGCTTGTTTTAAGATAAGCCCTTGGTGTAGTGGTTGAACGTACTAAAGGTCAGTGCTGTCGCTTTCTGACCTGAGCGACAAAAATTTATTTATATAATATTAGCTCCAAATTAATATAAATAAGGACCCCGATGCCGAAAAAGATACGCAACCCATCTCTAAAGGATTTTCGAATAATTGCACTAGAGCACTGGTTATTTGAGTTGCTTTTCTCCCAGTGAGCAAAAACGAACGAATTTATAGTAAAAATATTTAATTATATAGACTATATATTTTTTTGGGCTAATTTGGAGATAGTTGTGCGTTCATAACTTTCTGTTAGCTAATTTGTATACCAAAAGTGATTTTCATTAACTTTAAAGACAAATCTTCGAATTCGAGTTCTGATTAAATAGATTAAATTTTTTTCTAATTGATTATTTTACTTTTTTGATGAGACTCAAATTTGGTTTTGTTTCAACAAGTCGTTTCGTAATAGACACATAAACAACCATGGAAATCGAATTTTCTCTTATAGTTCTCTATTTTTTCAAAAAAATAAAAAAAAAAAATATATGTATTTAGTCTGTATATACTTTTTCTCCTTAACCACTCGTAGAGAAATAAAAAATTGAGAAACAAATTTCTTTTTCATGTTTTTCTATAAAGAGAATTCCATCAACTAAATATGATTTTAGGTAAATAAGATTTTAAAGTGATATGACGATAAAATTAAATTTTGAACGTTCAGAGAGAGTTTACTTCCTTTTAATTAGTATATAATTGGTTTTTTTACTTTGCTGATTGATTACATATTTATGAAATGAGTATGTAAGTGTGTATATATTACCTTTAAAGTCCGACAGGTAAAGTCAACATTAACTAGATAATGTTAACATTATCTAGAGCTTTTAATTAAAATCCGAGGAAAAGTATACTAGTTACCTATATATGAACTATATAGTGAGAAACTATTAAAAGCTCAAAAAAAAAAAGATAAAAAAATTATTCAACGACTAAATTTAAAACAACTTCCAAATGATTCGATCAATTCAGTTCGCTTTTCAGTTCAATAGGAAATAGAAAATTTTCAATTGCATCATTTTTAGCAATTTTGTTCGGGACGAATCCAGAGAAATAAATTAGTTCAGTTTTAAATAAAATTTAATTTAATTTTTTTTTTTTTTTTTGAGGTAAAAGCCTTAAATTAAAGGCTTAAAAACCCTCAATCCTAACAAAAAAAAATCATTCCCCGGTTGGTTACCCCCTGATGTATCGTGCACTATTGGCACACACCATTCCCTATTGCCGGTTTCGGGTTCTCTAACCCATTCCCGGTCACCCTCCCCAGTTCCCCCCACTCCCTATATGTTCAATTTAATTTAATTGGTAAACATAATTATTTCTATTTTCTATTTATTTTTCATTGAATGCGGGCGTTTTATTTTAAAGAATCTCGTATATAAACTATTCTCTACTTTAAAAAAAAATACCCTATTCTCTACTAGTCATCATTAACTGAACTTTATATTTTTTTTTTTAAATCTTTAAACAACTTTAATTATATTATATATGATAAATTATTTTCCAGGCATATTTATTTATACCAATTGGTATTCAATGGAGTGAAATAAATTTTCATCTGAATGCCTGGGATCCCACATCATCTTGTCTTTTAAGGTTATCAATATTGAAAATGTCAATACCTCTAACCTCTCAGCCATGGAGGAAAGCTTTAGTTAAAGTTGCTGTTATTTTTTTTTTTTTTTTTTAGAGGATATTTCTGAAAATATAAATTATTTATTAAAAGTTCCAATAGGATAAAAAATTATCCAAAATATTTATTTAATTCTTGATTTTCTCTTCATCCTGAATAAAAATAAATTCTTAATCTTAAAATCGAACCCCCGATTTTTCACCCGAGATTCTTGGGTACTAATGAAGAGATCTCGTGTGTGAATTATTCAGTGTGTGTCTGTATGAAAAATATTCTTGTCCAATTACCAATTAATTCTTGCTCTAACAATTTTCAAAGAAGATTAAGTGTTATGAGCTGTTCTCGTTGAATATTACAATTCTTATACAATAACCTATTTAACTGCAAATATAATTTTTAACATTCATTTTGATTAAGCGATTTAAAGTAAAAAATCTTAAAATCTTATATATTTATTAAATAGTTTAGTATTTTAATTTTTACTTTCTCTTTTTTATTAAAAAAAAATATTCTTTTTTATTTTATAGCTGGAAATTTAAAATACACATTCCATCCTTCCCCACCTGCCGGAACCATTGTTTGTTTATTCGAGATACTTCGTCTACGGATTGAAATTCGGTGAATATACATTTGATTTTTTATTTTCTCTTGCTTTTCCATTTGAATAAGTATTACTCCCTGGCTCTAAATAATTCAACCCTTCCAGAAAGATAAGGAGATGCGCCATAATAACCCCTACTTCTCGTCTCCTCATTAATTTAATTTAAATTAAATAAGTTTTCATTTTAATGAATATTCTATTCTTTGTTCTATTCCCTTTTAAACTTTGGGTGTGGCATTTTACAGGTATTTTTTGATTTAAAATAAATTATCAATATTATAATATAGTAGATAAAACTGTCATATAATGATAATTTTGTTAATATAAATATTTGACTTTTATAGGTAGAAAATTTTTCTCATGTGATATGAGAAAAATTCCCTCATTAAAAAATTATTTTTTTAGTTACTTTTTGGTTTTATTCAATAAATATATATGCATATAAAATTAAGTATAACAAAATAAAACGTATATTTAGCTTATCCCCTTGTCATGTTGGTTATCTAGGCTAAATAATTATTTTCCTGTCGAATGACCTAACATTTTACAGATCCTCAATATGAAGATTGAGACATCTAGATTAATATTTAAAAAAATCATCATTTTGCCAAAGAACTAAAACTAGGCATTTTCTGAAAAAATTTTCACTTTAAAAGGAAAATTGTATAAAAATAAAGGAAAAGTAGAAAGCAATTTTTAAAAGGATACTTAACTCTAAACACTGACAAAATAAAGGAAGGCCTTGAAATTTTAACTTCATTAGCTCTAAGGTAAACCTAGCTATTATAATTCATTTGACATTGTTAGATTTTATGATATCACTTGAGAAGTTATAAATTTTTAAATTAACTGCAACTTTTCATTGTGATTTACATAGCGCCTTATTGAGCTACAGGTTTCCATCCTCTTTTTATTTTTTAATATGATCTTTTAATACATGCGACGATTATTAAATTTTATCGTTGTAAACAAATATCAATTAAAAAGCAAAACAAATTGTTTTATCTCTTTAATAAAAAATATGTTTTTTTTTTTTTTAAATAAACCAACCGATTTTATATTAATTATTTTATTTTTAAATATTTCTGGTCAATGATCTGGTATCATCAATTTTTATATCCCCAATAAAACTGATGCACACATGGATTATCTATAATACTTAACCAATTTCATGCAGGGATACCTCTCAATGCGCGGTTTCCAGTAACACAAGTTTCGCTTTAACGCGGTTTACAAATATAAAAAAAAAAAAAGATTAGGCACCAAATGGATAGAGTTTTTTGTTTTTTTATTGAAATGAAGAAGAGTCACCCAAAGAGAAATAAATAAAATTTTTTTGATTTTGCTGTCAACGTCCCAAACGCTGATCTTCAGCACAATCAAAACGAAAATTAACGATGCCAATGATTACACTAATTTTTATGATCGTCTTGGAAAGCCTAGCCATGCTTACCTAAACTGTACTAAAGTGAAAAAGTGGTACTAAGAAGGAGATAATTTTGATAAATTGTCAAATTCAGAAATAAGTCTCATTTCCTTAAAATTTCTTATGATGGAGTCATCGTGATTGGCGCAGGCAGCCAAATAAAAGCCTCACTAGTCCCTTGAAACACGAGATGTTTTGGATAAAATTGCACTCATTGTTTCTTATGGGAGAGAGTTGAGACTTTGGTGGTTAAAATTGACAACAATGGTTTAAAATAAGTGCGCTTTAAAGAACACACAAGTTTTTTGCTCTTTATTGGACTAATTTTTATTGTCACCTTAAAATTAATTAGTCCTTGATTGGGCTTTCCAGAACTAAAACTAATTAACAGTTCTCGAGGGGAATTGCCGAATCAACTATTTATAAACGCAAGAAAATAACGAAATCAATATCAGGGTATGTGTATAAACATTAGTCTCTACATACACATTCAGTGTTGGAGTTTATATAAACATTTTATGTAAAGCGGTGCGCATTTAGATCGATAAGTTGATTGGTCTATCTATCTATGCGGAGGAGGGCGG
>JAAAKE020094934.1:6072-19764 GCA_010014785.2 Anisolabis maritima | reverse complement strand
CTATATGCCGATAGACAGATATTCTAATCAAATCTAATAGTCAAATTCGTATATAAAAATATCAACAAGTCAATATTCGCATGATTGCAATAACTTACATTCTAGGGGGGGGGGGGAGAGTCAGATAAAAGATTAAATAAAAATTTTTTTTATTATTTTTTGGCACTCTTTCTCATCAATTTCTCGAAATATATTTACGAACAGGCAACAAATGAGCAGAAGAATCGGGGAACAGAAAAAAAAATTTAAGATTTTGATTTTACTCGGCTATCAATGAATTCATTCATGTTATTTGTATTCATTCTTTTTGTATGTCCTTTTGCTTATATGTTGACATATTTATATAAATATTATGTATTAGGCAATGACCACGGAAAATAAAAAAAAAATGAATATAATCGTTAATTATAAGATTGGCATTATAGGGGAGTGTAGTTGTTATCGGGAAGGGGGAAGGGGGGGGGACGCCACGGTCCACCAATGAGGTACTTATCGGGGAACTATTATTGACGAAAAGAAAAACTAGAAAAATAAAAATATGGTAATTCTTTAATTTCATAATACAATATATTATGTTTTTTCAAAAAAAGAAACGGCAAATTGAAGGAACGCCCAAACTAAATAGTAAGCATTGTAATTGAGATTGTTTACAATCCATAAATAGTAATAATGCCTTGAGGACTGTATAGTATAGTATATCAGAACCATCAATGCAAGAGTTATTATACTAAATATTATAAACATTTCTATGTTTAAAGCCTATTTTGAAATTATGAACTCTAACATATATAAAAAATACTATTAATCAAATAATTATATAAATAGATAAATATAAGAAGATCTTTTGGCTTTGAGCTTTATGAAAATTCTTGTTCTTTGCGCCTATTCAATTAAGTGCTCCCAAGGGAGGGTAGGGATGTGGACTGGAATGTGCCCCCGCCGCCCAGAAGGGATATAAGACCCTGAGTCCTGGAAGCTTTCCAACCCTTTCTCTCGGGATGGAGCTTTGGAGGTGGTTCTGGATTATCGGATTGGCTCTCTTGCCCCTTGGCCAATGTATGGGGCCAATGCATCATATGCATGGCATGCCCGGGAAACGAAATCGGCTCACCGGTGAGTCTTCTACATTATTCATTTTTAAAAAATATATTTACGTTTCAAATCACAAGGATCCCAAAAATGGAAAAAAAATCTTAATGTGCATATGTGTATGCGTATAGCTTTTATTTTGGCTTATATCTCTCATCAGAAAAGAATCAAACTTTATAGCTCAAGGAGTATCTAAAAACCTATTAAAATTTGAAGCGAATAGGTTCGCAGGGGACGGTAAAAATGGTCTTCCCAATATTTATCGCGCACCATCTCAACGAAATCTTTTGAAAGTCGGTAATAATAATAAAGGCATTTGTGTTTAGACTTTGACGGATTTTCATAACAATCCGTTGAGTGAGAGTGGATTTATTCTAAAAAATCGAAATAAAATTGGTTATAAGATAATAAACATACGTCATCATAGAGAGTCTTTAAAATTTTATTTAATCTTTGACTTATTTAAAATTTTCTTTTTCGGCATCTGAGGCCTTTTAGACTCCGTCCTTATTTAAAAAAATTAATATAATTTAAATAAATTTTTGTCCCTCAGAACGGGAAGCGAACCACTGACATAGGATACGTGAAGCCAGATCTCTAACTCTGCACCAAAGGACATGGTTTTTAAAATTCAATTAATGAAAAGACAAGATAACCTAAAAATAACAAAAATCAACATAACATTACTTGCATACTCGATAGGGTTGTAGAGCGGCTATTTTCCCAGAACATATAGTTAGCAATGGCTAAAAAGTGCGAGAAAGTGTTGCAACTTCGTTAACTTTTTTTTAATTAAACTTCAATGTATTTTTTTTATTTTTTATTTTCAGTTTCACATACAGTATAGTAAATAAATAATTCAAAAATTTTTAACTACATCTGCAATCTCAGATTATCTTTTTAATAAAATTATTTAAAAATTTGACAGCTCTTTGTATTACTAATAATGGAGATAACATATGCAGTATTCAGTATAGAAGACGGAGAATGGATAGGAAAAAAACAAAACAGTAAATTTTCGGGCAAGTCACACCCTTCCTCAAGAAATTGTTATAAATTAGACTTCGGTGTTATTGTGTTATACATAAAATATTTTAACAATATTTTGATTAATAGCATTATATTCTCTAAAAGAGTTCCTTCTGTTAAGTTGTTTGCCCATAATGATGATTTTGAAGAAGAGTATGACTTGCGCCCGAAACGTCGACCGAAAATTTAACTGTTTTATTTTTTCTCCTGACTGCACTAATTTTTCTTCTCATAATAATATTTTTATTTTTCACTCAGAAACTAACAGAGAGTACATGAATGGCAACCACGAGTATTCCTAACTAAGACTGGTATTTCTTATGCTCCCTATAAGCCAGTCTTCCCCTTCCTTCTTTATCAAATGAAACGCCGTCGATGGGCCGCTTTGTTCTTTCTTTCGGTAAAATCTAAAATCTTTTTGGGAATATTTTTTTATTCTGACTGGAAATTATATATTAGCCACAAAGAAGTTGGTAGAGAACGTGCTCCCCTTGGGATATCCTGAGAAAAGGGGAACTTACACAGAGAGGGAATGAATGAGAGAATAGTTTTAAAAAAATTTGATAAACTTTTTAAACTCCCTCTTATGAATGGTGACTAAAAAATAAATGCCAAAAAATTTTCATACTTTCCATCCTGAACTGAAAAGGACCATCGATGACGATCAAATTTAAACAAGGTAGTCTATATAGTAAAATCCAATACTATCATCATTATATAATTTTTACAAAGATTTCTTTATTAATGCTAATTTGGTCATTTGAATCCGAACCTGGATTATGGGGTCGCAATATAATTGTTCAGTTTATAGTCTAAATGACCTTTGCAGTTGAAAAAGACTTTTTAAATTGAAAAAAAAAATCATGTGAGGGAAATTACCCCCTTTACCCCCCTGTTTTTCTCTAAAAGACTAAATTTTTTAATTATTGAAGCATTTCATGACATTAACAAAAGAGATAATTAAAAAAGAAAAAAGACAAATGACTGCTTTGTCCTCTTTTTCTAGTAAATCTGTTGGCAAAAGAGATTTATTTTTAATTAAATTGCTTGCTTCTTTTTTTTTAGAGGAGGCGGAACCCAATGGAGAGGATGGGAGTGCGGACAGAATTTTCCACATACCCCTAGATCCAGCTGGAAAAATGACGTATTCATGGCGTCTGGACTATCGTCGTGAAATTCTGTCCGTGGAGGTGCACGTTCCTCTCAAGGATTCTCAATGGTTTGCTGTAGGATTTTCTGATTATGGGGAACTCATGCCTGGAGACTATTGTGTCATGTGGTCCGATTGGAGAGGTAGACGCTTCTTACAGGTAGATTCTATATAAATTTGGCTCGAAGATATCATCTCCAACATAATTAAATTATTTTCACTCTTATTCTCAGGACACGAGTGCTGATGAATCTGGACGGCTTAGTGTTGATCAGCATCAACATTGTTTAAATTTTCGTTATTCCGATGAAGGAAATGTCACAAAATTCTTTTTTACTCGAAAGTTTGATACGTGTGATGATCACGATTATATAATCGAGGTAAGTGAGTGCTAAAAAATTCAAAATAGAATATATCATTATATAATTTTTTCGGGAACCCTAATGTTTTCAAACAATTTGCATTTAATTGGAATTTAATTATTTTAATATAGAAAGAAGCCCAGCCTATGGTCGAGAGGTATGAGATAGTGATAATGTCAATATTAATAACCTTAAAAGCCAAGGGATTTGGGTTCGAATCCCAGGCAATCTGATGAAAATTAAGTTAAATTATTTGGTTACTAAATAATCTAAATAAACAGGCATAGATAATTTGTATCGTAATAAGTATATCCATCAATCGTTTAAAAGTCTATTTGGTCCAAGATGCTGAAGAGACTTAAAAAAAAAATATAATTTATATAGAAAGAAATTATTTTAATCTTATTTTGTTTATGATAATATATTTATTTTATTATATCTATAAGAAGGTAATGAATAAAGTATAATTTCTTTTAAAATTACAAATTTTTTTGAAAAAAAAAATAATTCGTAATTTATTTTGTTAATACTTTGGCATAAAATTGCTAGAAACTTGTCCGATTTGATTGGCAGTTAATTCTTTAAACGCAAATTTAAGAGGTGATCGAAATGACTTTGTGAATTTTTGTTTTATTAATCTTTTTATAATAAAAGCTTTGTCATCTTATTGCCTTCCATATGAGAAGTTTTTCGACAATTTCTACATTCATTTATTTATTAGCGTCATTGATGACACACGACGACTTCTTCTAGAAAAATAAAAATATTCCTTTTATTTATTAATAATAAAACAGTGAGTTGTTATAATTGTGTTATGAATTTTAATCAAATCATTAAAGAGAATTTTGAGAAAAACAAAAAAACTAAAAAAGTACATCACTAAAAAATACTAGTATTCTTTAGCCGATTTTATTAAAAAGCTTCCAGGCACATAGGACCATCAGGTCCTGATTATCTTGCTTAAATAAATGGTTGGGGAAAAAGAAATTCATTATTTTTTCGTTTATTTCAAATCTTTATTTAAAATAGTTAGAATTGTTCGATTTGGGTCAAATATGCACATGTGTGCGTTTTGTTATATAATTTGTTACCATTGGGGCTCTTTCTTAGAAGTCTTGGTCCTTATTAGCAAAAAACTCGACTAAGCGATTTTTATAATCTTCTATTGAGGACAATTTCTTATCCAAAGAAGTTTTGCAATGACGATGGTAATCGCTTAGTGCCAGATCCGGACTTTCAGGTGGATGCATCAAAACTTCCTACCATCAACCAAGCTTCCGGAGTTTAACTATAGACCAGTTTTCTAGATTCTTTATTTACCCGAGGTGTTTTCGTGCACGGAAATACACACCTCAAATCCAGCTGACTTCTGGCCGTAGCCATCTATCGGCATCACATGAAGTTACTTTATTTCCTATCTCTAACTCCTCCTCCTGTATTCATTTTTAACTAACCAACTCCTATATCTAATTCCACCCGATCCTTTTTATCCAACTTAATCTATGTAAGGAGGATGTCCTAGTTTGCAGAAAGACTCTTTCAGCACCGGTATGTTAGCCTACTCCTTACGAAGTGTGCATCATTGAGAGAGAATCCTTTACGTCTTTTCCATAAGACTGAGTGTCACAGCAACTCCCTCTCCTCGTAGAGTTGCCTGCTCTATCGTTGTGGGATCCAATATTGCAATCCGATTGAAGATTTGTTTACATTTAATAATTTAATGAAAAAATCCCTTATGCCCTGGATGTGAAATCCGTTCTCCTGTACAGAATGGTGACATCCTACCAACTCGTCCACGGATCCCTTAGAGATATACAATTTTAAGAAATTGTATTCAAATTATAGATTATAACTTTTTATTTATAAATATTTTCATTAGTAATTTGTATATTTTAGTAGTTATCAGAGATTACCGTATTTAAATATTAGTAGAATATCTGCTCCTAATTTTAAGTTTAATCATCAATTATACATTCCTTTTTTATATTACTCATATATTAGACCATAAATAAAATATTTCAGGAAGGAACCACACATATCATCTGGGCTTTGGGTCGAGGTCCTCTCTATTCCCTCGATGGAGTTAACGTTAGCAAATCGGAGCAAAAAGGTTTTTGCTGTAATATAATTTATAAAATTTCCTGATATTAAAATAATATTAAATTCTTCCTTTAGGCATGCAAAGAACACAACTTTTGAAAAACTTGAAACTTCCGCCTCCTCATCCTAAAGGAACTTGGCATCATCAGGTGTTGGCAGCAAACGTTTCGGTACCAAGTGATGAGACAACTTACTGGTGTCAGGTGGAGAAATTGCCTGAGCAAGCTCAGAAATCAAAACATCATCTTATTCAGGTATAGAATTCATATCATTATTATATTATATTGTTTCCTTTTTTTTTTTGGATATGGAAGTATAAGGTCCAACAGACCTATAATAACCAGTGGTCACATGCACTCAGGAAGAACAAGAGTAAGAGAGTGTGGGATATTTAAAAAATACTTAATATGAAGCTATTTGTGTCATATTTTAAATAAATAAATTTATTTTCTTGAACTACTTTCCAATGCTTTTAAACAATTTCTCTTTTAATTGTAATCAAACCAATGTTGACAGTTTATTTGATTTATCTTATTTTGACTAATTTTTATTATTCCCCTTAAATTCAAAAAATACGATAAAGACTTATATTTATACCTTTGATGTCAGATATGAAAATATATTATATTTTATCCTTTGTTTTATACAGTTCGAAGCCCTTATCACACAAGGAAATGAGGGTCTCGTACATCACATGGAATTGTTCCATTGTGAAGCACCAGTTGACCAGGTTATGCCTCCTTATAAGGGAAATTGCTTTGCATCTGATAGGCCAGAATCTACCATGGTTTGCAAAAAAGTGATCGCGGCATGGGCCATGGGGGCCACTCCCTTCTCCTATCCAGAGGTAAGCAAATTCAAAAGATATTTGAAAAAATGAATATTATTTTAATTTAATTACTTATTGATAACTCATCCAATTTTTTTTTATCAACTTGATAATAAATACTATTTCAGGAAGCAGGACTTCCAATTGGAGGAGAGAATTATAATCTCTATGTAATGCTTGAAATTCATTATAACAATCCTGAGAATCGAGATGGTAACATTATTTTTTTACATTTGGATTTACTAATGAAATTTTATCTAGGTTTTTTAAATAAGGGAAGATTAAATTAATAAATAATCAAACTTATGATTTCCAATTTTATTTAAATCGTAATTTTTTAATTCTATAACTTCCATAATTACGAAAAAACAAATAGCTTATATCTCTAGAATAGAAATTTAAATGAATTATTTTTTTATAATGATTTTATGACAATATAAATTTTTTATTTCTTTTTGAAAGATAGATTGGATTGATAATTCTGGGATTAGGATTCATGTGACTGATCAACTACGAAAATACGACAGTGGAGTTACTGAACTAGGCCTTGAATACTCGGATAAGATGGCAATCCCGCCAGGTCAGGTTGGCTTCACTCTCAGCGGATTTTGCATCTCCGAATGTACTGAAGTGGTAAGTCTTGCTAAGAGAACCTATTTCTACATATTGTTTTTGTATAGGGTATCTCAATCGGAGCTATCTAATTTACAAAGGCGAAAACTAAACCAAACATTGATATGTCATCCTCTACCTATTTATGACAAATGTAAAAAAGCGGGGGCGATAAGAAAGTTGGGTTCCAAATATTAAAAGATTGAGAGCTGTTAATTTAGATTTACAAAAGAAAGCATTTATGAGATCTTATCTTTTAGATTCCATGTGACATCTGGCCTTTTAATCTGGATGTTTTTGGAATTGAAATCGTGTTAGCTTTAAGTACAATTGAGAAGATGTTACCTAATTTTTCTAAGGGATCACAACCAGTTATTCGTTAGCAATATGTTAAGCGTTCAAATAAAGACCAAATAGCTTGGTTTATATTTCATTTAGAATGGGTTCTTTAACGAGAGTGATCACTTTTAGAAAAGAAAATTAAAATTGGGAAATAATACGACGAATTTATATCTTAGAGCAGTCGAATAAAGTTTCCTTTTCAGAGAAGTAAATGAAAAACTGAGATCAATTTTAGAGAAAGTACCAGGAGTGAAACTTAAAAATGTTGCTGATTTATTATTAAGGCACGATATATTTTTATTTATTAAAAGATTCTAAAATTTTTCCTCTTGAGTTAACTTGATTGTCATCAAAAATGGTTTATATTCCATTTAGAATGGGTTCTTTAACGTGAGTGATCTGTTAAAATCCCCCGAAAATAAGAAGAGATTCTTTAGATGATCAATTATAAGTTCTAGATCTCTTGTAAAATTAACTTGATTTACTGGTGTATATATATAAATATTATAGATGGCAAATGGAAAGCTTAAATTGATTGACAGCTTGAAGGATTGTATTTAATGTTATGATCTCATATTTAAAATCATTTTTTTATTAGAATAGAAACTCCTCCATGAGCATTAATATTTTTATTTAGATCTTTTCTAACCAAAGAATAATTCTTTAGTGAGACTTTTTGACCTATAAAAGTATTTGTCTCTTACAGACAAATTCACATAGATGATTTTAAAATAGCATTTAAATGATTGGTCACCAAAACTATTTGATTATTTAAGACTAAAACCGTTTGTTTTAGATCATCATAGGAAGAGCATGAGCTTGATTTGGTAGCTTCTGAGTAGTTTTTTCTTGTGTTTTATTTCTAATTTCTTGTTCATACTGTTTTTTAGTAGCAAAATATGATATTTTTTTGTGGTTCTTATCAATATTTCTTTTTCTTGGATTTCGAGCATTTATATGAGTCAGAGGGGTGCTTTCTTTCATAATTTACCCATATGGGCTTCTTAGGCTTTGACCATTTAAATGCTCTGGACTTACGCAATAGGAGCAGAGGTACACATGGCTCCTCATAGGACAAATAAATTCTTTCACATTTACATTATAAAACCCAACCTTAATTCTGTATGGGAGAGTCAAAAGTTAATATATATATATATATATGGGAGTTAATATATGTAAGGGGTATTTTTCCCCCATTTGATAACCCTGTAGACTTCAATAACATTTTAATTTTTTAATTCATTTTTTATATCTTCAATATAAAAGTCCATAAGATCCTAACAAAAAATTACCCCTATAAAACAATTTAATTTTTCATGTCTTTTAATATCAACTGGGATATCTTGGGATAAATGTGTAAGTTTCATGATATTTGCTGTTTGTTTATCAGTTAACTTTTCTATTATAAGAGTCCCGTTTCTTATTTTTTTATATTTTTCACTTCACCACCTGCGACATAATTGATGACTTTATTTATTAAAAAAGGGGGGACTTTAGACAAATCCTTATTTGCAACCCTATGCTTTGCAACTAGGAATCTAGGCTCTGATTTATAGTTAAAGTTGATATTTGAGTTATAAAAACTAGTGGATCGGTAATTATTTTGTGAACTATCTATTGTCATCCTTTTCGATTTCCCATTTCCCTGGTGTATATCAGGATTTTCTTGAAAGGAGGTCAATTCGACCACATTAGATTTTATCATGTCAGCAGAAATTTAAATTAAATAAGGATTTGGTTTATATAAATCTTTATATATATATAGCTACTTGCCTATATATATATATATATATATAGTAAAAAGAGAAATAAAGTAGATGAAAGGCTTGGCTGTTAAGCTAGGGGCAACCAAACAGGAGCGCAGTCACCAATTTATAACTCATATATAATCAGAAATTATAATTTAAAATAAATTGTTTCAATAAAATTCCCCAAATACAAAAAAAAAGTATTGATAATTTTTCGAATTAGACATATCTAAGCTTATAGTAAAGTTGGGACTTCAAGGCCCTGTGGCGCAACGGATAACGCGTCTGACTACGGATCAGAAGATTCCAGGTTCGAATCCTGGCAGGGTCGATTTTTTTTATAAATTATAAATAAATATTCAAGATGAGCCTTTATTGACATTTTTAAACTAATCTATGTTTTAAAATAATATTTTATAATACATATAATTTTGTTTTGCGAGTATATCGTCATTCCACTCATCTGTATATTAAAAACTAGTAATTAGTAATTTCATCATTTTTTTTACAAAGACAAAATCAAGAGAATCTCTGTTTGCACTATATGCTTTGTTCCATTGGTGCCAATATGTCACAGGGATTGCGTCCCTTTCATGAATAGCTTTTTATACCATAAAGCATAAAGAGAAATCATTTATCTATTGTTACTTTTCTTTACAAAAAAAGGAATACATGAAAAATATAAACGAGAAAACTTAAGATAGAAGATATTACACATAAATTCAACCTGACGTGAATTTTATACTCCGTCAAAACCCGCACCGAACCGAACCTTTTTCCATTTTCTTCGTCTAATATCATTTATATGCATGTCCTTAATAATTCTAAAGAAGAATGGGGCTTTATCAAACGATATACTTTTCACGTTATATAGTTTATAGATTACCTTACAAATATATACTTTGTATATATGTACGTAATATGCGTCTCCAAAATATTTGCAAATAATTGTTAGAAGCAGATTTAAAGAATTTACAACCACGAGTGAAAATTTCCCAGCTTATTTACACATCCCCCTTCATTGGATCGAATTATGATTTTTCATGCAAAAATATTTATGCATTGGGTACAATTTTCCTTTACATTTAGAAAATATCATTTTTCCAATTTTCGAGTTTTTGTTAAACAAGTTAAACTTAAGATCGTTTTGAAATTTAGAGAAAAATTGTTCCAATTATATAGACAATCATCCTTAGGTAGCGGATAACTTAATAATTCTAACGGATTGACAAAGTGACAGTTCAGTGATGGGAATTTAACCAAATTCCATTTTTACTTAGTCATATATATAGTTAAGTGAAAATCTTAAACTCGTAAGAGGTGCTTAGTTTATAGGTTAAAACACCCACGGGCGTAAACTTGGGGAGAACGTGGGTTCTACTCCTACTAATGCTTTTTCATTTTATGATTTTTAAGATAAAAAAAAGATCAAAAGATTTTTATTTCATTTTTTTTCCACCTTTGTCTTGCATCCAATCGAGAGATTTTTTATATATATTTTCTCAATAGCCCGCCTAGGATCTTGATAATACATATAGGTCACTCACCAATCTTTTGGATTTTCATAATTTTTAATAATATATATTCTTTATTCTAAATAAAATTTATATCATTTTCATACAATCACTGAAGACCTTGTTAATGTTAAAAAACAGAAAAAAATATAGTTGGACTAATTAAAGAATAGAGTAATATCTTCTAGTGCTTTTTTTAGGGTTTCCAAAAGCCCTTTTTATATTTAAGATCAAATAAAAAATAACGTTACAATCAAAGATCTCAGTTTTTGGATGTAAACTACTCTCCCCTCTTTTGGACTTAAAAAAAATAGAGATAATAATAAATAACTTATGAAATTAAATAAAAATTTGCAAAATCATAGAAAAGAAAGAAAAAAAAATATAAATGAAAGTAGAAAGGGGAGAAGAAAATCGATTTTTTCGAAAACGTAGTATAGGGAAAGTATTGTATCGTCCAAAAATTCGATCTCGAGATTTTGATTGTTCTTGAAGTTTTGGACCTCCCTAAGTTCGAAAATACCATTTTTCGAATGATGTCTGTGTGTCAATGGGTATTTTCGTTAACACAATAACTCTAGCACACTTTAATGTAGATAAACCAAATTTTACATAAATGCATTACAGAAAAATCATAGATATCTATCAACTTTTGGGCTATTTCCGGCAACCCGAAGTAGTACTTTTCTTCAAACGTTTTTCTAAAAATTGTGATAACTCAAATATCATGTCACGCAAAAGAGTCAAATATTTTATATCAGAGATCGCTGTTAAAATTTGAACCTGGAAACGTTTTTCTAAAAATCGTAGTAACTCACTAATATATGTCTATACGAGAAAGTCAAGGAGAGGCCACTCTCGATTTAAATAATTATATAAATGTAAATACTCAAAAAATTTTTTAACCTCAGCCTTCACTTAACTCTTCACCTCATATCTCGTACATGGATGGCGGCCCTGCAAATCTTCTGATCCTCTTAGGCCAGTCTTCCCTCCCCCCCCCCGCTGCCTCTTCTCAAGCATCCAAGTGTGAGAAGGGTCTGATTATTTAATCCTCTAATCGCATCTATAATCTCATATGATCCGAAATCATATGATAATGAAAGAAGATTTACCGATCTGTTTGGAAAAAAAGATCTTATTACGGAAATATGCACATTTTTTATCATCATATTTTAAAAAAGATATTGTATTAAAAAGCATCTTCTAATTTACAAATTAATTTCTATTTCTTAACTCATACAATGATGAGAAAAATCTCATGTAAGTTATTCATTAAAATTCAATAACTTATTCCTTAAAAATAAATTAATTGTTAAAAACTGATAATGTCCTCAATGGAGATTAAAATTTTTTATCTGATATTAACATGAGAACTGTTTCAGGCTGTTCCATCGACCGGTATTACGGCCTTCGGATCACAACTTCACACTCATCTGACGGGAGTACAGGTTATTACCAGACATATCAGAGACGGTAAAGAATTACCAGAGCTCAACAGGGATAACCATTACAGCACCCATTTTCAAGAGATTCGCCTTTTGAAACGTCCTGTGAAAATATTACCGGTATGATATGAATTTTCACTTATCTAACTATTATTTGCTACTCAAATCGTGAGACTGCTTCATAGTCACAATATATTTTTTATTATTTTATTTTATTAATAATTTCAAATAATTCTCTTAAATTAAAAAAAAAATTTTTACTCTTTTCGGCATTTGACGATACACATTTATTTTAATTATCCAGGGATATTTATTTATATTAATTTAAATAACTGCCTGGGATTCGAACCCACACCCTTTGACTTTTAAGGTTATCACAATTGATGTTAGTATCTTTAATCTCTTGGCAGGGGGAGGTGGATATTTTTACATTTAAAATCAACTTTTATAATAAAAATAAAAAGGTATTTTATTATTCACACTGTTTTTTTTATTTAAGGGAGATGCTCTGATAACAACATGCAAATATAAAACAACAGACAAAGAAAATATCACATTGGGAGGATTTGGCATCACAGATGAAATGTGTGTCAATTATATGTACTATTATCCAAAAATTGATTTAGAAGTTTGTAAGAGCAACGTTAATTCGGAGAGATTACAAAATTATTTCCAATTTATGAATAGGTGAGTTAAAATTTTTTTTATTTTTCTCTAAGTGTCTCATTTTTTATATAACATAATTTAAAAAAATTCTTTAGCTTTTTTTCTTTTTTTTGAAAAGATAGTATATTAATCATGAAATCACAATCTATCTTGAACACGCTTTCTTTGTCCTTTCCTTTTAAAAGTTTATTTCGTCCCTTTTGTTTGCCGCCTTTTCTCATAAAACCTAACTCATTTCATTTTATTTATGAATGAAAAATTACAATAATTTAGAATGTCATTTTTATTGTTTCTTCCAACCGGAGAGGAAAAAATTTTTTTTTATTTAAAATGCAGTCTCAATAAAGGTGACGTTCTAGCCCTTCCTTTCTTAATAAGCCATGTTTCCATTTGGATTAGACATTAACGAATAAACTTCATTTTACTATTCTTTAATTTATTTATATGTGTTAGTTCCAAAAAATTCCCTGAGGTTAAATACTAAATTTATTTTCTAAATAATAAAATAATCTAATAAATAATAAATTTTCTGTAAATATATATTAAAATCAATTTTTATAAAATTTTTTTAAATAATTGTGATCACTCCGGATCGCTTTTAAAGAAAAGACCTGTCAGCTACAATTCTGCCTGCTCTTCCTTAACGTTCCTGCTGGACTCAGGTTTAATCTGGACGATTATACTCGTATAAGTTTAAAAAAATAAAAAATTCTAAATTTTAATATGGCTTAATCGTATAATTTATCAAATGTTTTATGTTAATCCAAAATCATTTATTTCGTTAGGAGTATTTTTATTTTCCA
>JAAAKE020094923.1:0-19770 GCA_010014785.2 Anisolabis maritima | reverse complement strand
ACAAAAAATGGCAAATTTCATTTGGCTACAGAACAAGTTCAACCTCTAAATCAAATAATTAACACTTTAACAACTTTGCAAATATGTATAGGACTGAATAATATATTAAAGGCTTTAATATTTCTCCACGAAAAAGCTTTGAGTTCTCATAATAATATATGCATTTCCTCAATTTATGTGACACCTGAAGGCAATTGGAAACTTGGAGGTTTAGAATATTTATGTAAATTTCCTGATCTTTCTTTGGCTAAATTGCAAGAATCAAGATCGAAAAGATATGAAAATGCCATAGCACCGGAAGAAGATGCTGGGAAATCTTTTAATTATCAAGATCATCCTCATTCAGTTGATCAATTCGCATTTGGTGTTTTGATTGATGAAATACTAGGAAAAAAGCCTACACAAGGTATTAATGTTTTAAAATGAAAAGTTATGGTTGTTGATATGTGATGGGAATATGAGAAAAGATTATGATAGAGAAATGTATTAGATGGAAAATTACACTAGGTCATCCATGGGACTTAGAAACTAGAAATTTTTTCTCATTAATAATTTTCTGTACTTATTTTTATTTGAACATATTTTTTTCAGATGAAGTTCCAGGATTCAGTGATTTTTTAAATATTTCCAAAATGCAATTGAAATGCTCAGAAGCAATAAATCGTCCATCTCTCAACTCACTTCTAAATCATTCATTTTTTTCACATTCATTTATACAATTATATAGTTTTTTAAGTGAACTTCCATTGAAATCCGATGTAGAAAAACAAGAATTCTTCACTTCACTTGCTGACTCTTTGAAAGAATTTCCAGAGGAATTAATTGCCTCACAACTAGGTGGATTGATTCTTGCACGTTTAGTACTTTTAGATTCTACTGCACAAAAATATTTTCTTCCCAGAGTCTTAACACCTAAAACAGGTTTATGTGAATATTTAATAGTAACATCTAATGTAATTTGTTTCATTAAATTTTAAATTCAATGTTTTTTAGAAGAAAATGCTGGGCTTTTTACTCCCGCAACTTTTCAGAAGCATGTAATTCCTAAATTACTTCAAATGCTTTGTGTTCGTGATGCTCAAATAAGACTTTTGCTTTTATTTCATTTTAAAAATTATATTGATATGTTCACTAAAGAGGAACTTAAAAATAATGTTTTACCAGAGGTAAAATAATATTTTCATTAATATAATAATATTGAATATATGATATTATTATTCATCTTTTCTTTTAGTTGGTCATTGGAATTAAAGATACAAACAATCATCTAGTGGCTGTGACTTTGAGAGCATTAGCGGATCTTGTTCCTCTTTTAGGAGGTGAAACTGTGATAGGAGGAAAAAGAGGCAAGCTTTTCACAGATGGGAAGCCAAAGGTATTAAATTAAATCTAGTAAATTTTCTTTCGGCAAGACAGAGAAAAGGCGTTTTAGCCTGCCCAGGTGTCTGTTATAATAACCTAAATTTATCATTCGGTGGATTTTTTCGATTATATATCTTAGAAAGCTTGTTTACTGGAAATGTTCAACTCTTCGGACCAATTACTCTTTTTAGTGTTTTTAAGAATTTTTAATTTATTAAAAATTTTGTAAATTTAAGATTATAATAAAATTGTTTTTAAAACGAATTAATTGTTTTAATGCCCCGCACTCATGTCTTGCAACGCCTCGATAATTATTTATTATTTAATGCAATATGAAATTACTTAGTTTTAAAAATTTCATTTTCTTTTTTATTTTAATTTTAGATCAGAAGTCCTTGCCGAATAGGGAGTGTTAATTCACCCCCCTCTGTACTTGTCGAAAGCCCTTCACGCACCAGTGAATCTAATTCTCCTTTGGTTGAACTTCCCGAACGACCTTCCCCCGATGGAGGAGAAGATAAAACTACTGATAGCGAAACAGAAGTTTGGAGTGATTGGGATGTAGCAGAAAACCAAGTAAGTATAATATAATAATAACCTGAGGAAGAAAACGGATATAATGCTAATCACAAAAAATATTACTTGTCAAAATGCTTTAGATTTTGAAAATTAATATATAGGCTATTTAAATTTAATAATTTATTGAATTTTTATATATTTTAAATATGCTTTTCAATATATATTTTTTTTTAGAATAATTCAATGATTAATGCAGATGATAATGAAGAACATTTCTCAGATAAGGAAAGTCCATATTCATTAGTAAATAACAATCCTGCTTTGCCTGATATAAATCAATTGGATATAAAACATTCACCACAAGTCGTAACCAGAGATGAAAATGAAATAGATTTCTTTCAAGATATGGAACCAGTAATTTCTAAAACTCAAATTGTTCATATTAAACAAGAACCAATAACAATAAAAAATCTGAATAGGTTAGAAATGAAAAGTGAAGAGATTGAACCTGAAGGATGGGGAGATGATCTCGAAGATTGGTCTGAATTAAATGAAAATAACTCAAAAGACATTTCACAAAATACTTAATTTAATAGAAACTTTTATTTTGAGTCGACTAAATTATTTCTTTATACTGTGATTTTTTGTATTGCTTTAAATTTTAAATTATATTGTTATATATATAAATTAGTTTTTTCACTTAATCTAAATAATAATAAATTTATCTAATAAAGAGATTTAATTATTTAGGAAATAGCATTTATTTTAAAGATCTTAGATTTTTATGATTTTCCAATTAAAAACCAAGGGTTGTGTGCTCGGATCCCAGGAAAGCGGATGAAAATTTACTTAATTAGATTCAAATTGATACATAGGTCGATCAAATATGAACTCACCTTTTTAAAAAAAAAAAATTTTTCCAGATACAGTCAAAATTCATAGTTTATTTTTGCTCTTTAAATTTTGAAATTTTATATACTAACAATTTGGAAAGTTATTTATAAATATTATCTTTATTGATTAGTAGTCAGTTATTGTTGGAGGCTGATAAAGGAATAAGGCAGATAGCAACAAAAAAAGCCTTTGGCCCCAAAAAGCGAAAGGAGACATTTCGGACAAAATTTGTTCATTGTCAGTCAGGCAATTTGTGGTCAGCCACAAAGATGTCATGAGTATGATCTAACAATATATGCATACATATATTTTTTCTTTTATAGTGAGTGTTGTGTGGTGACATGCGAGAGAATAATCATATTATAATATTCTTGAATAAGATAATCACATTATAATAATAATTATTATAATATACAACACTCACTATAAAATAAAAAAATATATGTATACATACATTGTTACATCATATACTTCTACTCATGACATCTTTGTGCATGACTATATGGCCATTAAGATTGAGGGTAGACCAATAAATTTTTACCGAAAGGTCTCCTTTCGCCTTTTGGGATCCAAAGGCTTTTTGCTGCTATCTGCCTTCTTATTCCTTTATTAATTATTATCTTTATAAATATATTATTTTAAATTTTGTGTTGGTATAAAATATAGGTGGTTGTATTATGATGTGAATATTATAAATTACTGTTTTACTTCGTAATTAGTGGATCGAAAGATACACTGATGTATTTAGGACTCGGCCCCAGTGGAAAAAATTACCACAACATTTAAATAAAAATATGAAAAAAATTCCAAAAGTAATATATTTAAATAGAATTTATAATAAGAATACTATACAAGAAATAAATTTTATTTGAACCTAGACCCCAAACTCATTTGGGGCCGCTCCCCCCTCCTTCCAAAAAATAAAAAATAAAAAATCTTAGATACTCTACTGGGATATCGGTGCTGCCTTTCCATTATTTCCCAAAATGAATATAACCTTTCATTTAAAACGATTCTCTACTCCATATATATATACTCCTATATCGTTTAATTGATTTGTCAAATGACATGCTGCAGCAGCCTTTGTTTTTTTTTAAAGTGATTTATTCATTTATCAAGGCAAAATTTCGACAATTACTTTTGTCTTGACCAGGTCTCTCCAGTGTTTTGTATAATATCCGAAATGAAGACAAAAATAACTTCACGCATAAGCGTAAATTAAAAAATAATTTCTATTTGGCAACATACCGGCCTGATCAAGCCTTCTTAAGAGTCGGAAAAGCCATTTTATTTTTTAACGTATATATAAAAAATTAATTACATTAATTAATTTATACCGTGTATATACAATATATATGTTTCTTAATTTAGAAGTTGAAATTTTTACCTTTCATATTCAAAAGTGATTACTATCAGCAAAAATTGGTAATTTCTATTTAATTTCAATTAAGTATATAATTTAATTGAAATCAACTCCTTCACTTTTTGATTTTTTTATAAGAATAACTTTATTTGAATATAATAAGAAACACCATTTTTTATTATGTTTAATCTTTTGTATTTATTTTACAATATTTTGATATATATCAATATTATCAACTGATTTAGGGAAGAGCGGAGCCCCACCTAGTTATAACTCCTCTTGACTGCAAAAGAATGTAATGTGATGTGCTTTCACATCATTTGGTCGTCGGTATATTATTTCACTATCGAATTTAAATAAGAGCATATAAAATTTCTGATAATAAGAAAAATTTAATGAAAAATTCGAAATAAATAATTTACGGAGAAGTGGAGTTTTTTGTTTGAAAAAAGTTTGGCGCATTGATTTAAATAAGAGTATATATAATTTTGATAAGAAAAATTAAATGAAAAATCACAAAATAATTTATAGAGAATTACAGATTTTTTTTTCAGTTTGGCGTAGTCTCACTGTCTCCAAGACTGAGACGAGGTACGGATGTATAGATCGTCTGGCCTTGCATTTCTCATTTGAAATCATTTTGCGTATATCTTTCGTATTTGTGGAATTCTTATATAAAAACAGAAAACTCACTTTCGTTGACTCAAAAATGAATAAAAATTTTTTGGTTAAAATATATACCCATCTTAAGAGTACCTTTATTAGTGACTCCGACAATTTCAAATTTTAAATATTGCGCTTTCAATTTTCAATAAATTTTAATACTTGATCTTTGTTTTTTTATAAATATAAACATATTTAATGTTTGCTTGATATTGACTGAATTTAATAGGAAATTAAATACTCTAAAGAGAACAGTCCTGTTTTGATCATAAAATATAAATAAATAAAAAAAAAGTAAATATATGACAAATGGATTTTTTCATTTTAGTTTTAATCAAATTATTAAAAAACCATGAAAGATATAAAAAAAGTGAACATTGCTTTTTAATTAGCATAAAATTCTACGTCGAATGCATATATCATATATCATATAAGTTTGTTGGTAAATTAATGATAAGGAGTTTTTGCAAATTATTTATGGTTTTTATTTATTTATTCAAAAAATAATTAATATAAAAATGAGGATTATTTATATGTAATTTGCATAAAAATCTCCTTTGAAAAGTTGTATCATACATCATATAACTTTTTTAGTTAATGATAACTAGTCATTCAAAAATTTTTATGATTTTTTATATAATAACTTAAAAAATAATAGAGATAGAAAAATAGCGATTAAAGATTCGAAATCCCTATAAAATTCTGCATCGAATATATCTACTAAGTTGTTTAACTTAGCATTTAATATATTTATAATTTTTATTAATAAATCAAAAACTAATCTAGATATCGAAATTTATCTACTAATTCTTAATCTACGTGAAATTTTGCATTGAAATGATATCTCATATGTTTTGCAATGATTAAAATAGCCTATACACAGATTTTCTTTTTTACTTAATATTCATTCTTATATATGTATTATTATTATTTTATCAAAGTGTATTAGATATATATTTTACTAATATTATACATCTCTTATATATATAATCCATCATACTCATGTTTCTTTTTAAAGTGTTTTTCATATAAATTTATTTTAAAATCAAGTTTTCTTATGTAAATATAATTTGGAAACCTTTATTTATAATAAAAAATCACACCAGATTTTTATTATAATATTTAGGTTATCTTTACGTTTATTAAATTTAAAACAAAAGTCAAAGAGATTAAATAAAATTCCAATTTTCTCTCTATGATGACCTATCTTTAATATCTTATACCTATTTTTGTTTTCGTTTTTTTTTTTACTTTCTATACGTTGATAAGTATTCTTATCGTCCAAAATTCAATCTCGAAATTTTGATTGTTCTTGGCGTTTTGGACCTTCTAATGTCCGAAAATACGAATTTTCGAATTATGTCTGTGTATGTTCTTTAACACTATAATTCGAGCTTTAATGTAGATCAACCAAATTTGACATATGTTTATTACAGCAAATTCATACATCTCTATCAACTCTTGTGATACTTTACCTTTACGATTTCCTAAAAATAGTGATAATTCATATATGATTTCTCTAAGACGAGTATAGTTTTCAATAGGTACATTATATCAATATCAGAGACCGCGGCTAAAAATTTGTTCCACTTCCGGTAACTGAAAGTGGTACTTTAAATGAAATTTTTTTTAAAATATAAATGAATATATGAGGATTTAGGGATAACAAATAAAATAATTTGGGATGTATACTACTACTATTAAGCTATTCTTCTCTAAAAAGTCGGCTGTTTGAAGTGTAATGCAAACTAAATAAATCTTATCTTATATATGCACTTGGTCTCATATAAATAACAATTTCAATAGTTTGAACTCTAATAGGATATAATTATACATTTTAAATAAAATAAATAAATTTTTGAAAAAAAATTTTATTTGTTTATAAAATAAAATACATTTTAAGAACGTGGTCTTTCTTTCTTCTCTTTGTAAAGAGCAAGGAGAGACACATTAGCAACTTTGACCACCTTGAATCGAACACCTAAAAAATTTATCCAAGTTAATATCAAGAAAATATAAAATTAAAATATTTTCAAAATATATTACCGGGAATATCACCAACGGCATGGCCTTTACGTCCAAATCCAGCAACTAAAACTTCATCGTTTTCCTCAATATAATTAAGACAACCATCCCGTGGTACGAAAGCCGTGATTTTCTTTCCGTTTTTAATCAGCTGCACTCTCACGCATTTTCGGATGGCAGAGTTTGGCTGTTTAGCCTCGACACCAACTTTCTCAAGTACAATTCCTTTGGCATGTGAAGCGCCACCAAAAGGATTAGCCTTCCAACGAGTGCCAAGATGAGCTTTTTTGTAGTCATTGTCAGCCCATCGTTGGTCTCGTCGATGGTTCACGTGCTTTCTTGCTGTACGAAGACCTCGAGGTTTACCTAGAATAATATGAATTTCAATGAATTATTTAATAAAAATAGTTATTATTTTTATATTTCTAGTAGTAATTCAAATTCATATATAACCTTTTTAAGCGTTATATAGTCAAAATAACTCACATAAACCACTATATAAAGGGAATAAAGAAATTAATATTTTCTCTTTACTACTATTCTGATGGAGGTCAGAACATTTGTTTATTGTGTTTGCCAATGGAAGAAAAGATTTTAAAATCCTTCATCCAGTATTTATTACTATGATACAGTTTGTCATCTCACAGTAGAGTCAATATTATAAACTAACAAAGTCGCATAGATAGTAATAATAATAGATATTACCAATGCAGAATAAATACATTCCCTCACTTGACTATTAAATGTCTTGTTTTTATCTATGATTACTTATTTGTTAATAAAAATCATCTGATAATTGGGAAAGTGAAAAATTGATCAATTGATTCATAAGATTAATTATGAAATATCGGTTGGTTTTATGATGTGACACCAATTTAATTTTTATTTTATGTGAAAATTATTCGTGGGGTCTAAAATTTGCACTACAAATTTTAAAATGTTAACAAAAAAGAGGAATTTTAGTATATGTAGCAATTACAAAAAATTTTATTCTGGTGGTTGATTTATAATTTGTAAAAATGAAAAAAAAAAGGTAAAATAAGGTTCTATAAAAAAAGATTATACCATCAATGAGCTGCGAGGATTGATTATTTGTAGATAAAAGAATAAAATAGATGAAAATAATGAATTAGAAAATCCTTTATCTAAGTTTATAATAAAAAAATTAGAAGATATATATTTGAAAAAAATTTTCTTAAATCATGCAGAGAGTAAAAAACACATGGTCAAATAAAGAATTTTAATAATTAGGTCATTTTTAAATATCAAAACATTTTTAATGAAACAATAATATATTTAAGATAATAACAATTATCTCAACCCAAATGTAAAAAAATAAATGGCATAAATAAAAATATTCAACTTACCCATTTTGTAATGTGAACGTTTCAGAAAGTGATAAAAGGAATAAAAGATGGATGTGCTTTACCATTTAGGAAATAACAACTTTATTCAAATTAGCGCTTAAAATAAAAATATTAAATTTACAAATAAAATAGTTTTATTAAAATATAATTTATTATTTTAAAAAATAATTGTAAATTAATTTTTTAATTATTATTATATAAATTTTAATTATTAATTTTTAATGTTTAAAAAAAGCGGGAATTTAAAAAATAATTTAATCTGAGAGAGTCATATTAAAAATTACTTTTTGTTTCTTTTTCTGTTATGAAATAGAAAAACATATTGTAATATCTAATGGTTGTTTTTTAATGTTAATAAATGTTTTTAATCTTTTAAATTTATGTGAAATATTTTTGCTCTCATTACATATATTTAATCGTTAAATTTAAAAAAGATAAAATCATATAGTTTATATATAAGTTTATATATAAAAATAAAATAAATGAGTTGTATACAATATTAATAAAAGAAAAAATTACTATTATTTATATATTATATTAAATTTATTGATTCATTTTAAAATTCTATGATTTCTACAATAATTATTTCTAGTTGGCTTATACTATACTTTTATGCTCCATATACACTTTGGACCAAATGAGACCAAGACCATTGTCACTGTGTTCTTAGTGTTATTGGCCGTATTGGTTGGACATATGTCGCTCTGAAGTTGTTTTTTGAGTCAAACAATTATAGAAATGTTAATGTTTAAAACATTCTTGTTTCTTGAAATTAATTTAATTCCAGCCATCAGAGAAATTAAATTAAAAAATAGATTTCTCTTTAAAAAATATTATTTATAAAAAAAACAAAATATTTATTTTTATTTTATCTTTAAGAATAATAACCTTTAAATTGGACCTTTGGAGCAGAGGAAAAATTCTTGTTTCATAATCTAAAATACGAGGCTTCCTTTCTAAAAAAATTTAAATTTATAAAAGAGATTTAATAAAATGTTTAATTATTATTTTTTTGAATTTTTAGTCAAAACGCGCCCGAAATCTCAAAATTTTCTAACCAATGACGTCTCTTAACTATCTGTCTCCATTGCTCTCTGGCGACAGAATTGAGAATTTAAGAAGCATCCTACTCTTTTCATATGGGGACCATTTTTTCTCCATATAGACAGCATTACATCTAAATAAATATCTAATATTTCAGGTAGAAATGGTAAGTTTATTTCATAAATATTATTTCATCCATATTAAAATTTTATTCTATTATAATATTTTAATGAAATAAAATAATTTTCAGTAAGGATGAATTAGAATTTTTTTGATTATTCTTTCCATGTCATCTATAGTCATCAACGTGTTCATTACCCAAATGTTTGGTTAATTTTTACTCATATGTTTAATACATAATTTTTTCTTTTATTCCAGGGTTTCGTAAAAGTGGTTAAAAACAAGCAATATTTTAAACGTTATCAGGTTAAATTTAAGAGGCGTCGTCAGGGCAAAACAGACTATTATGCCCGGCTCAGGCTTACTGTTCAAGATAAGAACAAATATAATACGCCTAAGTATCGTTTAATTGTACGATTCTCCAACAAAAATGTAACATGCCAGGTAATGTTAATATAAATAAATTTTTCAGTGAAATTATATAATCCATATTGCATGGTTCTCTACTCCTAATTTTTATCCTCTTATTTTGAATAACAAAAGAAAATAAATTTTCTTTATAAATGAGAATAATATGAACAATTAGGAGAAATAATTAATTAATATTACATTAGAACTCAATTAATTTAACCAGAAATAATTTATTAACTAAAATATTAAAACAATTGATATATACTAACATCACCGAAAAAATTGGATATAATCGCCAATTTTTTCCAAACTCTAAGTTAAAAACATAAAGCAAGTGAATTATTTTGATTTTGATTTAATTACAATAGTATATTTGAAGAGAGCACAAATCAATGGAAACCACGCATTTGGTGTTTTTAAAATGCAAATATTAAAGCCAGGAACAAAGAAAATTATTAAATAATCAATTTTTTTTTAATTAATTTTTTTGTGAGTATACTTTTTGTTGGATCAAGTGACCCCTAGTCCCCAGGATCTCCAAGCTATCCAGAGCAACGTTATGCTTCTTTTGACCATAAGACAAAATTTTTTTCAAAAATTGTCTTGGATTATCTTGGTGTTTAAAAAAATTAAAAGCAAATTATATTTTATTCTCTTGAAAAATGAGGAACCATCACATTCTTAAATATTTGGATATTAGATAAATTTTAAAAACTCATTTTCCTATTTAACAAAATTTTTTTAATATCCAATAATTATTTCTACTCTATTATATACAATTAAAAAAAAATTATTTTAAGTCTTATTTAAAGGCCTCAATTAAATTTAGGATTTATATTAATTAAAATTAATTTTAATAAATATTTACTTTTAATTTAAGGTGGCTTATTCAAGAATTGAAGGTGATAGGATTATCTGTGCTGCTTATAGCCATGAATTGCCGAGATACGGTGTTAAAGTTGGTCTCACCAACTATGCTTCTGCCTATTGTACTGGTCTTCTTTTAGCCAGACGGGTAAGTTCATGATTTAAAAGATGCTTCTTTTGACTTCATTGATATGGCACAAATTTGTTGATGTATAAAATATTTTATCAAAAAATCTCTGAAAAGTTAATATTCATACTTTTTAGCCATAACCTTCATGCCCGGTTCTTGTGTGATATGCAAATTTTTTTTTTTTTAGTTGAATTCCAAAATTTCTAAAATAGATATTTCATGCTATAAATCATATGTAAAATTTTAAAAGTATTCAAAATTTTTCTTCTCTCCCTTCACGTTCAAGTAGAGCGCAGAAATTTTGGTATTTCTTAAACTAAGAGAAAGAAATAAAAGTAATTCAAAGAGAATAAAATGTCTTGGATTTATAGATCAAATAAAGAATGTAGAAAATATTTTAGAGATGGGACGAATCCAAAAATTTCTTATATCTAATAGACTTGAATATTTTTTCTAATTGCTTGTTAATTAGAGTATTTTTTTTAACAGCTTTTGAAAAAACTCAACTTAGACATGGTGTATGCTGGAAGTGTTGAAGTAACTGGAGAAGAATATAATGTAGAAGCGGTTGAAGATGGACCTGGGGCATTCAAATGCTACCTTGATGTCGGTTTGATGCGAACGACAACTGGAGCTCGTGTCTTCGGAGCAATGAAGGGAGCTGTAGATGGCGGATTGAATATCCCACATAGGTGATTTTTTATTAGAGTTAAGAGGGATTAATTAAGAATATTGTTGAAGTAAACTTCAATCAAAATAATCATATTTTTTTCTAGATAATAAAAGATATAATTATATTCTGGCAGGAAAATTTTATTCTATTCTAGTATTTTCTTTTATCTCTTAAAGAATATGCAAATTGAAAAATTAGCAGATAATTCAGCCCATATTACATCACTTTCTTTGCAAATATTTAAATAATATAGATTAGGATCCTCAAGTTTCTGTTGATGGAGATTGAAATATGGTGATAAATATGAAAATATATATGGCATTAGGGGTGGATCGACAGTCCTTAAAAAATCACTTGATTTAGGTAAAATAAGATTTTTTTTCCTCAAAAAAAAAAAAAAAAAAAAAAAAAAAAAAAAAAAAAAAAAAAAAAAAAAAAAAAAATCAAAATAAAGATAAAAAAAACTATGTGAAAATTTTGGCAAGAATGATTATTTTGACCATATGACTGAATACACAAAGTTAACAAAACTGGATCTATTTTTTTTAGAAAATATAAAATTTTGTTGGCATTTTTAATCTTCTCCAAAAATGTCTTCTACTCACTCAGTTTTTTAATAGGCATCTATTTGAAAAAAACAATAAACATTATTTCTCTTTCTATGATGATATTTGATGACGAGACTGAATCTTAATTTTTAGAGTCAAGTATTACTTTCATGGAGTATTTCTGTGATTGTTAATTTCTTCTTTCTGGAATTAAGATGATATGATGTCTTTGATTAACTGATTTTACATTTATTACAAATAACTAATTGCAAATCTAATTTTTTATTATTATTAATTATTAACTGAGATATCTTTTTTTTAAGCACCAAACGATTCCCTGGTTATGACGCTGAGTCAAAGAATTTCAATGCTGAAGTTCACCGTAAACATATCTTTGGCCAGCACGTTGCTGATTACATGAGACTTTTGCAAGAGGAGGATGATGAGGCATACAAACGACAATTTTCACAATATATTAAGTTGGGAATTGAGGCTGATGCTGTAAGTAATGTTATTTTTCAAAATTAGGTAAATTTTATTTTTACCCTATTAATAAATGAATCTTCTCTTAAACATAAATTCTTATCAGGTCAGAATCTGTGGAATTCCAAAATCCAAATACGTTCCTATAAGTTTATATATAACACTAAACTTTTAAAATCTATTTTTCGATTATTAGATTTTATTAGAAATGTGCAAATATGAGATAGGAAAAGTAAAAATCTTTCGAAATATATATACAAAAATGTTATGTTTTATAAAATCTAATTTTCTCTTCGCATTAAATATATAAATAAAAGTATATACTCTTAATGATGAAAAAGATGACGAGACTGACTCTTATTTTTGGTCTGGGGAAATTCTTTTGTGGAGTATTTCCATGATGGTAATTTTCTTCTTTCTGGATTTAAGATATTTTTCTGATGTTAATTTTGTTCTGAATTAATATTTTAATAAATTAAATAATAATAATAAAAATAATGAAAAAATAAAATTATAAAAATTAATATTTTTATTTATTTTTATAGATTGAAGAAATTTATAAAAATGCACATGCCGCCATCCGAGCAAATCCTGAGAGAGAATCTAAGAAGAAAGATCCCAGCCTTATCAAGAAGAAGAGATGGAATCGGGCCAAGATGACTCTCAGCGAGAGGAAAAATAGCATCGCCCAGAAGAAGGCTAGCTGGAAAAAGAAATTGGAAGCGGGAGAAGTCGAATAAGAAATATTTTTTTGTTTTTTTACAAATTGAAGCTTCTTTTCACTTCTTAAAATAAAATTTTAATTGAAAAATATTCCTTGTATATTTTAAAATAACTTGTTCTTTTTATCTTAGAATATTTTTTATTCTTAAAACAAAAATCCCCATTCAAATCCCTTTTTCTATCTAAAATTCCTTGTCATAAAATTGTTTAGACAAGTTTATTTTTAGAGAGTTCAAGTTTATTTTTACTCTACAGAAACAGATAAATGATTTTAAATCGATTCAAGATAGTGCGGTAAATTTCAATCAAGTTAATCATATTTTTTTCTAGATAATAAAAGATATAATTATATTCTGGGGGAAAATTTTATTCTATTCTAGTATTTTCTTTTATCTCTTAAAGAATATGCAAATTGAAAAATTAGCAGATAATTCAGCTCATATTACATCACTTTCTTTGCAAATATTTAAATAATATAGATTAGGATCCTCAAGTTCCTGTTGATGGAGATTGAAATATGGTGATAAATATGAAAATATATATGGCATTAGGGGTGGATCGACAGTCCCTCATATAATTCACCATACATACAAAAACGTTGAACATTTATTTTATTTTATTTTATTCATATGACAACAAAATAATCTATCTGCACTGAAGATTGTAGCTGTAGAGTGACCGAAATATCTGCATTTCAGTGGGGGTTGATAGAGTTAAAATAAAAGCGGGTTTTATTCTCCTTGAACCCTTCCTGTTAAAATATACAGCTAATTCCTAAACAATTGAAGTTTATTCTTGACCACTTCGCAGAAAAGTGAAAAAAATATAAATATAGGTTAGGCATGGCGATGATGTCAATGGTATAGGTGATAATTTTGCTGAATGACTGATTTTCAGATCATCTGCATATAAAATATATACCTACTAATTTTCCAACAAATTTGAAACAATCTTAGAAAAAAATGAGTTTCGAAAAAAAAATTGTATAGAGAAAAAAGTGTTGAAGAATTATAGTATTATTATTTTCCCCCATTAAAATACTTTCTAAAATAAGGAATCTATGTAGTGACTGTCTATTTTTTAATTTTGTTATATTTATTTATTATATTTAAGTAAAAAGGTTCAAAGTGGGAGTGTAAGAAAATCATGTGAAATTAAATCTTTTTGAGTGTATTGCTTGTTCCACTTGTAACTTTCCAACTCCCTTTCAACAACACAAAAGCGACAAAAATATTAACTAACACTGTCTCGAATGCTATGTTGTTATTTTAACTAAAATGTACCCGTTAAAAGCAGTACAATTTGAATTAACCAAATATGAGATATATGAAGTGAATGGAAAGTAAGCACACTTGAGATTGTTTTGCAAATCTTGAGTTGTACATTTAATTCGCACTTTATTCTCTCATTGTTCATTTGAGTATATTGAAGGCATATGACAATTACTCTAAACTTAATATGGCTTTATTTTTTATTTTTTACTATTAAAATTTTTTGGAAAAAACTAATATTATCAGTATAGACAGACCGTTTCCCCATTCAAATATTAATTCAAAAAACTTCCAATCCTAATTGGAGAGTTACATTAAAAGTTAAACATATGATATAATGAATGAAATTAAGATATCATTTTATATTTGTTTATTTTTTTTAGTTGAAAACTTGGGCCATATAGACAGGACACATACATACATATATATATATATATGGAATAATGTTTTCCCGGGTTGGTCCGCGTTGATTGTTGAGATTAACCGGGCATTTCGGGCATCTGCAAAGATGTACGAATGCTTTGAAATGCCAGTTCATGGGGACATAATTATACCGTGTTGCCATCTATTGACAAATGAAGTATTCAATCTATGAATAGCGGATTCATGAAATACAGTATAATTATAGGGTGTTGCATGTACTATATGTACTAAGAATAGTTGAAAATATTGTTTTATGGTGTGTTAATTATATATCATATATTGGTACATAATGTACTAAGAATACCTTGAAATGCTGTTTCTTGGGAATCTAATTACACGATGATGCCATCTATTGGGAAATAATGAACTAAGAATGCCTTGATATGCCGTTTCCTGGCGAGTTAATTACACGCTGTTGCCATCTATAGGCAAATAAAATACTAAGAATACTTTAAAATGCCCTCTAATGAGCAATTTAATTACTTAGACGCTATTGTCATCTATTGGCAAAGAATGTACTAAGTATGCTTGGTATAGTCGATCCATCAGGACCTAATTGTTCCATGTTTTCATCTATTGGCAAATAATATAGTAAGAATGTTTTGAATAGCCGGAGACATAATTAAACCGTGTTGCTATCTATTAACAAATAATTTACTATTCAATCTTTGAATAGCGAATTCTTGAAGATATAAATATACCATATTAGTATCTATTATCCAAGGAATATATTCAAATGCTGTTTTATAGGAAGTTAATTACACTAAGTTGCCATCTATTAGCAAATAATATACTATTCTAGCTTTGAATAGGGGGATCCATCAAGATATAATTATACAGAGTTGCCATCTATTGGCCAAGAATGTACTAGAAATGGCACTAAATTATAACTTATTGACTTATTTTGACTTAAGAGAGGTGGACATAATTATGCCTTGTTGCCATCTATTGAGAAATAATGAAACCAATAATGCTTTAAGATTCGGTTTCATAGTGAGTATATTAAACCCTGTTGCCCCTTTTTTAAGTCTTTTTTGCATCTGAGACCATTTATACTCCGCCCTTATTTATTAAATTAATTGGTAACCAATATAATTAAACAGTAAACGAACCACTGACCTTTGGCCCGTAAGCCATACTTCTAGCTATGTACCAAGGGACAGGGTTTGTTACTCTTTAATATAATATAATATATTATATATAAATATCAAGATCTATTAGTATAAAATCTTAATTGTATTAATAATGCTTTTCATTTGAAAACACTGTCATTTAATAAATAATGTAAATTTTTTCCTAAGTCTTTTCGACAGCTTCTCAGGCCATATAGACTTTAATCGATATACAATATATATAATCCAGGCATATCTATTTATACCAATTTATCCTGGGTCCTTTAGGTTTTTAAGGTTATCAACATCAACAATGTCAATATCTTTAACCTTTCGGCCATGAGGGGGGGAGGGGGGAAGACGTAAAATATTATTAATTAATTAATTAAAAATAATATACATGTATATTTGTATTGCCTCCTTCTGGACAAAGAAAGTTATTTTTTCTTATTAGAATCACTAAGGGCCCAATTTGCAATGGCCTGTACCTATGAGACGAAAAGTCTTATAAATTGAATCCTTATATATATTTGTATCACTCCTATAAAAATTTATTTAAATCATTAAAAAACCAATTAATGTAAATAAATGTCTCTATAATATGTTTCGTAATAAATATTTACATGTATCATTTAAAAATCTAATGACGCAGATGGTGAAGAGAGTTCAAATATGTATATATATAATTTTTTTTTTAATTTCAATTTTAATCAATTTCAACTATTTAGGCCATTTTAAATTTAAATATACATATAATAGTAATATAATTAGTACCAAGGCTTTCGGCGGACGTTCAACACTCGTGTTTCTCGGAAACCACCTATCCGAGATCCAGTCGTGCTTGGGCTTGCTTATTCATACTGATCTCAGGCTGTTCCTTTTCTCTTAGATATGGCCCGCTGGTCATAAAATTTTTCCTTATATTTAAATACTCTACACTATTACTTGAACTATTGTATATTCTGTCCAATGAAGAAAGTTTTTTAAACTAGGTAATTTTTACATTTGTTGTTTACCTAAAGAATTATTTATATTATATTATATTTATATTATAGATAAGTGTACATATGCCCCCCCCTCCCCCGGTGGCGGAAAGGTTATAGATACTGCCAATGTCACTATTGATTTTCTTTAGAGCCACCGGATCCCAGGCAGTCCGATGAAAATTTATTTAAACCAATTAGATACCATTTGATTTAAATAAATATTTCTGGATTAAATGTATCGTGAAAATATTTTCTGTATGATTTAAAGTCTATACGCCTCAGATGCCGAAAAAACTTAAAAAAAAAAGTGTATATATAGTCATACATAGCGACCGACAGGAAGGGCAGATCGGGGAAAACTCTCCTTCCACCTTATGCATTTCGGATTCTAACCTTAATACACCGTGGAAAAATTAGAGTAGGTCTAATATTTATAAAGCTTACACGTTTTTTTATATGTAGGTCTTTTAATTCAAAATTCAATAAGTTATAATTAGAAATGAGTGGCATTACTAGTACATTTTTTGCCAATAGATGGCAACACGGTATAATTATGTTCCAATGAATCGGTTCTTTAGAGCATTCTTAGTACATTATTTGCCTATAGATGGCAACATGGCGTAATCAATCCCCTATAAAACAGAACTTGAAAGCATTCTTGGCCAATAGATGGCAATACGGTATAATTATGTCCCCATGAACCGGCGATACAAAGCATTATTAGTACATTATTTGTCAATAGATGGCAACATAGTGTAAATTAAACCCCAAAAAACAGAATTTGAAAGAATTCTTATACATAGTAAATAGATTGTAATACAGTATAATTTTGTCCCCATGAACAGGCTATTCAGAACATTCTTTGCCAATAGATGGCAACATGGTGTAATTTAATCCCTATAAAACAACATTATTAATACATTTTTGTCCAATAGATGGCAAAACGGTATAATTATGTCCCCATGAACTGGCATTTCAAAGCATTCGTACATCTTTGCAGATGCCTTGGCCAAAAGGGCAAGTTATTATGGTCAAAATTTTTATGTGCCCACTCCTTGGAAGGACGCATATGCCATAATGAAATCCTCAATCAAAACAGACTGGACAAACAACTTCACTCACAAAAGGTCAATTTATTTATCAGCTTAAGCCATTCCCTTTACCCCCCTGTTTTAAAAACATCCCAAATTTAAGTAGAAATGAAATTATAATATTTAACAGAATAAGAAATAATCATACTCGGTGCCAATCACATTTCTACAGATTCTCCATATCTCTCTCACCCCAAATGTATCTGTGGACTAGCAACAGGCAACCCAGAACATCTCCTAACCTTATCTTAAGAAATTGAATTTTTTTCCTGATCTACCTTCCATAACATCTATCTTAAAAAATCCGTCTGAACTCATAATCAAAGCAACTGCATTATTCTTCCACAAATCAAATCTTTCCATTTAACAGCATAATAAAATATTTGATGTTTTTTTTTCATTCATAATCTTTTTATTTATTTATATGGATGTTCTCGTTTTTTTTTTCTCTAGCCTTGGCCAATAGTTATTAAAACGGTTTAATGTTTCTTATGGAATCTGCTATTCAAATTTGATATCCGCCTTTACATAGTGAATTTTATTACAATCAAGACTTTCTCTAGGCTCACATTTTCTTAATCTTTTTGAAGGAAGAGTAAAGGAAATTTAAAGAAAATAATACTATTTTTTTTAAATTAAAAATAAATATATTTTAAAAATTTATCTATCTTTAAGCAAAACTCTTGGACTTGGTGCCTCGAAAAGATTAGGTGACGGGTTCAAATATTTTGATTTGGCAAAAATCGGTTTTCCATCATTGAGTTCTAACAACTTATTTGATGAAAATATTGCTGTGATGATATTTCCTAAATTCCAATGATTTCTAATTAAACTATGCTCTGGTAAAAATGGACCATAACGAATACATTGGACGGCCTCACAGGTTGCAGTTGTTCGCAAACTTAAACCAATTTCGTGTATTAAACTCCAAAATAATTGTTCTCTTTCGTTAATACTTTCTATTTCTAAAAAAAAAAATAAAATTAAAAAATGACGAATTAAGTTAAATAAGAAGAAAAGAAAATTGTTAGAAGGAAATCTATTATTTAATAGAATTTAGAGTACGGGCTTTGACGAATAAGCTGCGGATCTAGAGTTGCAAAACAGTTTGGGTTCGAATCCGGCTTACCGCAAAAAATTATTTCTAACTTTGCCAAAAGGTTAGGAAAGTAAGAGTTAATCTCACCCTCGGTAATAGGGTGTGGTACAAAGGACCCATATGTGTTCTAAGTCCTGGATCTCCCAAATCTAAGGAGGATCCTGCTTACTAGAACTTATTTTATTATAATGCTCCCTCCATTCCAAAATAAATGTTCGATTTAATTAACTTTCACAATACAAATTTTCATAAATTTTTCAAGTAATACCATTTTAATAATAAATTCCAATCCAACATAAATAACCTTTATATTTATTTTAAATATTTTTTTAACATTTATCTTAACTATATTGTAATACTAACTAAATTCGAACAAGTTCCTGACGCGCTGTTTGTATCGCGTATTTTCTACAAACGTTTCGTGGCATGAGTGAGAGAATGAGAAAGTCATGTGAGGTGCTTTAATAACATTCCCCCTTTATGTTGAATGGTCAATTTCATACATTTATGCAATGTACCAGGTGTACAAGCTTAAATCCGCTGTTTTTTGATGAGAAAAACACATTTTTTTTCAATGGAAAGCAAAAACAAATTTA
>JAAAKE020094912.1:0-19771 GCA_010014785.2 Anisolabis maritima | reverse complement strand
AAGAAAGGAATATAAAAACAATCTAAATTATATTTTGCAAAAAACAAAAAAAAAAAAAAAAAAAAAAAAACCTATTGAATCCATCATATTTTTCTGACCTGGCTTTATGAGATTTTTTCACTTAGTATATTTGAATAAGACTAAAAAAACCTAAATAACAGAAGATAATTAAATTCTTTTATTCAACTACTATGTGTTTGTATGTGTATATATACTATATATATAGGTATATAATATATTGCACTTATATAGAGTAAAAGTGCTATTTTAACCGAACTTGAAAAACGAACGAATAAACTTGAAAATCACCTAAAAAGTAAAAGAAATTGTCCTTTCTAAATTCTAACCCAGTAAGTAGACCTACACTCTTAGATTGATACTTTATTATTTAAAAAAGTACTCATTTTAGTATATCAAAAATCTCCATATATTAACAACCTTTACTGTATAGGCCTATAATAATAATAATCTTAAAATTAATTGGACGGTGTTATGTATCAAAAACCCAATTGCCATTGCTAATAAATACAATATAATTATAATCCTCGCGAAGCTTGATATTTTTCCCTTTTTTATATTTCAATCCCCCTCAACTCAGTTCAAGCTATGTGACGGATCGACTTGATCTTCTTCTCGGTTGCATTGATAATTTCTTATTTCCACTCACAATCAAAGGGGGGAAGAAAAAGTAATAATTTATTCGTTAATTTAATTTTCCAAAGTCTTCATTTATAATGAAAAAAACGCTTCAATGGAACTGTGAATAATTAAATTTTTTTTAGAAGTTTTTTGGCCTCAAAGGCAATTTAGACTCCCTCCATTTTAAATAAATTGGTGCCCTATATAATTTAAATAAATTGTATCGCTTAGGAGGTGGAGCAATCTACCACAATCTCTGCTCAAAGAAACAGAGCAATAATTAAATGTATAAAGACTATCACTTAAAGAATATTTTTAAATAGAATATGCGATGAAAGTGAAACTAAAATATAAAGTTTAATAAATTAAATATATTTAAGTTTTAATATAATAGGCTTCTGGTTTATCATAAACTATTTGCAATCCCTCTTCAAATGGGCGCTCTTCACTAATCTTCCTCCTTTAGGTCCCCTCTTATAGAAACAAAGACGTGTTCTGTTGTTCTTCCCTCATTTCTCCTTCCAATCTTCAGCCAGGAAGTTCATTTTCTTTCTTCTGACGATCTTCGATTGCATCCCAAGTATCCTGAGTGTTAGTAAACATTATTTCTTGCCTCGGGTTTGTTTTTTTTTTTTTTAAGATTCTTCTATTGTGAACCTTTTGTTTTGAAGATACTCTCGCACTTTATAAGTGTTCATTCACAGCTTATATTTTAATGAATAAACATGCCCAAATAAATACTCTAAGGCGCGCATTTTTTCTACTAACGCCATTTGCACTCAATGAGCATCAAAATTTACCATCTTGCTACTAATTTTCAATTTCGAACCCCCCCCCCCCCAGTATATTACCTGTTTAAAACTTTTGAATTTTGTAATATTCATTGTGGCTGAATAAATTATTTGATGTGACAGAGTTAATATTAAACATTCTTTCATTGACATTCACCCATGCTATAAGGTATCGCCGATAAATTCGCTTTCTAATTTCTCGCCAGCTGGCTCTGAAGATGGCTTGGACTGAATACCGAAACGACTTAGTAAGCAATAAAATAAAATAGAATTACTTTATAAAACCCAATCTTGCAGTAACTTATTATTAGACATGCAGCTCTTGAGCTAGGTTTCTTATACAAAAAATCTGCTTGTTCAATAATAAGCTACTGCAAGAGTGGATTTTATAAAGTAATTTTTGGACTGTAAATAAAATCAAATTGATTTCAAAGTCATATTTAATTCTAATTTGAATCCCTCTAAAAAAAAAAAAGTCTGTATGGGTTACACATTCCCTGATAAATAATATTCGTGATAAAGTTGGCAGAAGCCATAAAATAAAAAGGTTTAGATTTTCGACTCTAAGATTTTAAGAGATGTTTATGTTTTGCACTTCCCTGAATCAAATTCTCACAATGCTTCTATTTATGAAATTTTCATGAGTTTTATATAGTATTTAACTCTCTATGAAGATCTATCTATGAAGATCATTTGGTGCGCAAGCCAACGGACAAGTATTTATGGGCTTTAATGTGTAATTTCTTTAAAAATCTTTTTCGGCATTTAAGGCCATTTAGACTCTGTCCATATTTATTCCAATTAATTGGTATTTAATATAATTTTTTAGCTTAGGACAGGAAGCCAACCAAAGGACAGGGCATATAAAGGCTTTTTCTAAACTTAGTCTGAGAGAATCACACACACTGAAAAATACCCTCCTTTATGGATTCTTTTTCAAAATGAAATTTTCTAAATAATAAAATTTAATTAATCATCTTTTTCCCAGAGGTGAACAATGTTTGTTTCTTTACTGAATGACTCGGAAGTCAAGTGTCAGAAGGGCTCCAATTACTACACGTTTGTGGAGAGCTGCATTTGTCAATGGCCCCTTTTAAATCTGACAGCTGAGCAGAGCTGAGCCAAGGCGATTCTCCTCTCCTTGGAATCGTGCGCCTATCTCCAATAAATATTTACTTAATGATAGTTGAGTTGGGTTCAGTTGAATGCTTTCTTTTTCGGTGAAAAATTTTCTTCTTTTTATTTCGTGTGAACAAATTTCGAATCGATTAATCTTATCTTCTTTCAGCTAAACCTCGATGTGTGGATAATATGAATAACATCCTCTTTTTTTTTAATTTTAGATTATTATATCAATATTTATGAAGCCAAAAAATTGATTTAATGTTATCTCATTATCAGATCCCCTTCGTAGTAAAATAGAAAGTGCAAAAATATTGAGTAATTAAATTTTTCTATTAATATATAAAACAATCATAATCTCTCTAAATAAATATAAAATTGATATTTTAATAGCGGTTAGTTTGTATATATAATATGTAAAATATATAAATATGAGACATAGCTACAAAATTTCATTTTTCTTTAATCTATGCTAAAAATTAAGCAATATTAATAAACAAAATAAAGGGTATATTTTAATATATTTTCTTTTTAAAATATTAAAGATATTTTTTAAAAATATAGGAGTTTATCTATAGTGAGATATCTATAGTGAGATAGTTTTCAGAATTAAAGAGGTGTAGAAAGGCAGGACGTGTCGTACCGTAGATTGTAGATGAGGCTCGTTTTGGCTTTCACAGTTTTAGAGATAAGATTTCCAGATTTCCGAGGAAATAATGACGAAATTGCATTTCCTAATTAGCAAAATAAGAACGAACGAGACTATAAAAAAATTATAAGAACGTTTATAGAAAACTAGCAAAGAGTATATATCACTTAAGTTAGATAGGGTTGGCAAAATTTACTTCTAATTAGCAATAGCGGGAATTTTTATTGTAACAAAAAATCAAACAAATTAAAAATTATGGTTTTTAGTAAATTAATTTTGTTGGATTTTTTGATCAAAATATTTATGTTTCTTATAAGTTTATTCATTTATTTTTTTTATTTTTATTTATTGATAAATTACTGATTCATAAAAGGTCAAAATTTATTAGAATTTTTGAAATTGTACCGCTTTTCTTGCCCAGGGCTAACTAATTTTATTATCGTAAAAAAAAAATTATAAACAACAATCAAAAGTTTTTTTAAAGTTTTTTCGGCATCTGAGGCAATTTAGATATTAAACGATATGCTATATGTATATTAATTATGATACCATTATCCAGATATTTATTTACATCAATTGGTATCCAATTAATTTAAATAATTTTTCATCGGTTTTCCTGGAGTATGGAACTCCTTAGATTTTAAGGTTAACATTATTGACAATATATATATATCTTTAACCTCTCGGCCACGGGAGGGGGGGGGGGGAAATGTACTCGATTAATTCACTAGTTTTTTAATTTTAGGTTGCGATCTAGGTTTTTTAACTATTTATATTGGAGATTTAATCGCAAATATGGATTTATTATTAAAGTTGTGAAGTTATTATATTAAGTGTTTAATAGTGAAAAAAGTTTTAAATTATTTTAGGAAAAAAATTATGATTTCTAAATTTTCCTTTTAAGTTAAAAAATAAAAAATATATTTTAAAAAGTAAAGTATTTATTTAATTTCCTAAGAAAATATTTCTGCGAAATTACCTTTAAAATGAAATATTTTATAATTAGGTGTTATGGAGCTATTTTAAATTGATTGAAAATCTATTAACTCGTAGCCTGAGGGCTTTTTCTCAGAAAATTGAATTCATTTAAAAACTAGCATTTTGGTTTCCATCGGGAGGGAAAAAAATGTCATAAAAAGTCGAGGAAAATGATATTGGGTCCTGGTTAATTACAATTAAATTAAATGTGCCGAATGCGGCGGCGGCAGCCAATCGAAAGCCGCTAAAAAGCCACGTGACGGCGGCTTCGATGCGAGCTAATCGACCGGAAAATGGGCGAGATTGGTGGAAAAAAAAACAGGCAAAAACCGGGATAATTTCAAGCTTGTTAACACGTCCTCGCGGATCCGTGGAAGCAGCTCTCGGCCCAAAGGCGAAACCGGCATTGCCCATTTCGATGTGTCCAAAAAACCTCCGAGTGTCTCTCTCTCTCTTTCTATTTCTCATTCTTCGCATGTTAATTAATAAGACAAAATAATTCTCTCGGACAGATGGTCCACAAGCAGACCACACTCTCTATTAACATTCTCTCATTTGAAATTCAATAAAAACAAATATGACAACAAAAGAAAAAGTTAATTTTTTGATTAGTTTATGACACTTTTTCTATCATTCTTAGAACAAGCTATGCCTGCATTGTTGAGCATGTCATATCAAAATGCCTCAGAGAAATAAAATGTTTTATATCATTAAACATCTTAATGAAATATATAGCTATATATATTATGAAAAACATAACAAAGAAAAATATTTCAAATTGAATAAAGCTACAGAAATGATGTAAAATCGTCAATATTTCCATGAGTTATTAATGAAATAAAAAATCATGTTTTGCCAAATATGGCATATGTCATTGCCAAGACATGTCCTTTTTTAATTCTTTTTCGGGATCTGAGGCCATTTAATTTCATTCCATATTTATTTAAATTAATTTGTAGGCAATACAATTTAAATACATCTCTATCGCTCATGACAGGAAGTGAACCATTCACCCTTGGAAAGTGAAGCTACTTTTGCTCTAAGGGATATGTTCATTTTATATTTTTTATAAGCTCTTCAGAGATCCATAAAAAAATTCACTTGGAACTCTTTGCCAATTAAGTGCGAGCATTTATTCCGGACAAATAATGTTTTTGATTAAGAAAAAATTTTGTTTTGCGTTTTTATTTTGTGTATTTTCGTTATTTATGTAAAAATCCTCTAAAGACGAACAATTTCAAAAAGTTATCAATGGTTAGTTAGAAACAGTTAGTTTTTTTTTTTAGAATGAGTTATTTTCGTTTTTTGAACATTTAGTCCCGATGTTTCTCTAGGGAGCTCTTCTGGAGCATTTAATTGAAAAATCCAGCAGTGAGTTGTTATTTGGGTTGCATATCTTCCAGCAAACCAAAACGAACGAATTTTATGTATCTCATAGTATAAAAGCGTGATGACGTACATGAATTCATGAATAGCTTAAAAATCAAGTCTTTTATAAAGAATTAACAAATTCAAAAAAAAAAAACGATTTTGAATTTGAATAGAGAATTTTTTAAATTTCCAAATGAGTTTTAAAAAAAGCCAGTAATGACAAAAATTGACTAAAAGAATTTTTTTTCTCAAATTCTTTCGGCATCTGAGGACATATAAACGAGATATAATATAATATAATAATAAATGTGATACAATTACCCAAGCAAATTTATTTATATCAATTAGTTTCCAATTGAATTAATTAAATTTTTCATAGGATTGCTTGGGATCTGAACTCCCATCCGTTGGCTTTTAAGGTTTCAATATTGAAAATGTCAATACCTCTAACCTCTCGGCCTTGGGGTCGATGATGATTATTAATCATACACAAAATCAGCAAGAGGGGGGAGTGGTAAGCCATCTATCTCCCTCCACAACACTGCGACTTAACAAAATGACTCCCAATAAATATATATGTAAATGTAATGGTTTTCAAGCTTTGTAGGTACATCCCTAAAAAGGCAAAAGAAGTTATAAGTATCCCTTTTAGAAGCACTGTCTTTATATATATTTCAGACTTTAGAGCCTTGAAATCCGTTAAGTTTGTTTGTTTTAATTAATCTTGCTTGCTAAACATCCCCGGAACTTCGAAAGCGGCCCTTTAAAATACATTATATTTTATTATTTTATTATTTATGAGATTTAAAAATAGTTTTAGAGATATCATCCTCGTGAAAATGAAAATTTGAGTTATGATGTTTTGTTTAGAATAAAAATTCGAAATATAAAATTTCATTAGGACTACTTTGACAAACAATTCACTTAATACGTTCATATTTCAAATAATAAAGAAGCTTTAAGGTGTGTATGTAGTTGCGAATGTGTCATCCTCCTTTGTTCCCAGTATTATATGCATCTATAAAATTTTGATTGATGATTATTTATCAGATAAAATTTCACTTATGAAATGTAAAACCCCCTACCAGCCTGAGTAGCACGAGTCCGACAGGTCTTATTATATTTTTCATATTTATCTGATGAGATAAATTTTTTTTTGGCACTCTTGCAAATGAATGAATAATAAGTGTCCCTGGAGGGGAAGTGTCGGCTGTCACCGTCAATGAATGACTCCATCATTAAGCGGATGGGAATTTGCAGCCGGCGAGTCCCTAGCGCCTCTTTCTTCTTTCATATAAGACAAAATGCATCTTTTAAGGCCATTAAAATTTTTTCACTCACTATTTTTTTTTTTAACTTATATTACCTTTTTTAAAATGACTTTAATTGAACAAATTTTAAACTAAGTAATAGAGGTAATATATGTATAAAATGATTTTTTCCTCCTAAATTGCCTTTATTTATTACCCTGATTATACTGGTTAAGAACGAATTAAATAATAAACCTGTAAAAAAATAATTTAGCATCATCACATCAGTTGAGGTGTTGAAGCGAATTGTTTTTTTTTTTTTTCTATTTTTAAATATAAATTTAAATAAATTATGATCAAATATGTTGACTTTATTTTTTTTTTTTAATAAAGAAGAAAATTTTTAATTTTCATTCGGATCGTATAATTACACCTCGAGGGGTTCCGGGTTATTTACCCGAGGTGCTTTCGGTGGAGATTAACCAATTGGAAAGTCATCTATCGACACTTCCTTCTAGCTCCTCCTCTTTGAGAATTGGCTAATCCTATTCTTTTTTTTTTTATTAACGTTTTAGGAAGCATATTTTTAATATTACTTATTTCATTTTAACAGCCGTTTTTTTTTTTTATTTAAAAATACAGCTGCCCTGAGTTTCCAAATTCAATTGTCAAATGAACTTTTTACTTTTCTATAACTCCCGGAGGGTTGATATAGCAACTTAATAATTATGTTTCTTTCGAATTAGACATTTAAAATTATCTCCTAAAAAAGTACTTTTAACAATCTCGTATTTGTCTTTGTATGTGTTTGTCAGTCTGTAAAAACGATTGAACTTTTTTTAAATTTCTTCGACATCTGGGCCATATAGATTTTTAAACAATAGATGTAAATATTAATTACGATACAAATTATCCAAGCATATTTATTTATATCAATTAATATCCAAATGATATAAATAAATAAATTTTCATCGGATTGCCTGGGATCCCACACCTCTTGGTTTAAGGTAATAAAAAATGTCAATATCGATCGAAATATATTGTAATCAAGGATCAAAGATAACCTCATTTTTTGGTAATAAGGAGGGAGTCTAATTGGCCTCAGAAAAAGAACTTTAGAATAAATAAACAAAGATGATTTTTTTAACTGATTTTATTTGAAAAAAATTTTACTCTTTAATAAGTTCTTATTATAATTAAAGGGGAGATAAGATCTATTTTTCAATTATTATTATTTGCCAGATCTTAAAAAATTTTTTAATATAGTAACCTATAAAATTTTATATAAAGCTTATAAAATCCCTCTCATATATTGTTGGAAAACCTGGAAAGAATCACAAAAGTTTATCTGATGGCATATAAAGTAACTCTTCTCTGGCAAGCCTATTTCCAGTGCGTTGCTCTTAGTACGCTAATTTATTTATCATTTAAATTGATATTTCATCACTATGAAAGAGCGAACATGAAATAGACATAATTTTTTGATTGGAAATAATGTTAACTATAGCTCGATCGACCTAATTTTAAGACGAGAAAAGCAAAAACCTGCCCATCACAAGGCCTGATGACTAATGAAAGGAGAAGAAATAATAAAAATTGGCACAGGAAGAAGAAAATAATGCTAGTTCTAGCTTGAAAATCTGGTGGAAATCAATAAACTTACTCATCTGGTTTAGTCGTTGAATCGAAAAATTTCTTCTTATTAGACTATAGAAAAATAGAATTAGATTTCATATTCACAACAATGCTCAAAAAAAAAACTTTTTATATAATATGCAATAAAAAAAAAGAGATTACTTATTTTGGATGAACAATAACTCAGACCGAGAATGAGAATGACAATAAAAACTTAAGCTTTGCTCTTAAAGAATCAGCATATTAATATTCAAATAAAATTAAAAAATAAGAGAGAGATGTGTTGATGGTTGCCTATACCTTTTTTTTATCTTTCTTTAACACGAAGCGAATGAGATTCTTTACCTCTCCCATTGAAGAGAATATCAAAGCATAAAAGAAGAGAAAATTAATTCCTCTGGCTTAGAGATGAAATGGTTTTTTTTTATGGAATATTCTCTAAAGTAAGCTCGAGGACATTTAGGAGTGCCCTGGTCGTTTGTGGTTTGTTAGTGAGGTGGAGCGTTTAAATGAAATAAGATAGTGGCGGCCCATCAATAAGAAAAATGGTGAAACACAAGGAAAAATTTATAAACAATATATAATATCAGGAGACCAATTGTAAAGTGTCAAAAATTTTTTATTTTCACTATTAATCATAGGGTGCATAAATTCATTCGTTTGTGCTTGCTGGAAGGTAGGCAACTAATGGATTATTCGATGAATTACTTCAGAGCTCATATAGAACGGATTATGTAATTATTAATTTCTAAGGAAAGTTGATCACTTGAGTTGCTTAAATTCCAGTAACCAAAAACGAACGAATGTATGCACCCTATGGTATTGGTATTATATTATTTGCCTACTATCTATGATCAAATATGGAGAACATCCATTTAGTTTATTATTGGCGTAAGAGCCTACGTGCAAGTATGCAGATTAAAGATGATCTAAGTTTTTGACTGAGTTTCATCCCTTTAAAAGAATTGTTCTTGTTTTTCTTAAGGAATATATTTATTTTTACAAATTTGCAAATGATTTTTTAAAATCAATAAGTCCTTTTATAAACTAATTAGAAGGTTTTTTAATAAAAAAAATGTATATTCTCTTGGAAAAGTGTTGCCAACAGTCAGAGTTTATACAAGAATTAAAATTGAAAGTTTTTTACAAATAAAAAACTTTTGTAAAATTTTGTTAGTTATTAAGTAATTATTTTCTCAAAGAGAATAATTTCACAAAAAAGTTGACTAAAGTGACCAATTGTAGTAAAAACATATCCTTTCTTTATTTACAAGAGTCTAGATTCTATTGAAAGAAACTTTTCCTAAGAGCTAACTAATAAATAGGGCCAAATTTGACTTTTCCAGGCGCCTGGGAGGTTGGCAACCGAATGTGTTCTTGATTCAAGCTCACTACTTCATTCCTAGACTATTGTAGTGCTTTCTTTATTCCCTAGCTTTTTAGAATGAGTTAGTTCTTTGTTTATTTTGAAATAAATTAGTCCTGGTCCAATTTAGTCCAGAAGACTTAAATTTATCGTCAATGTCTAAATGGCGTCTGATACTAAAAAAAAATGTTCAAAAAGATTTGATATTGTTAGATACTAAATAAATATAATTTGAGTTTATAGTTAGCTTTCCAAATTTCTCTCTCGTCAGACTCCCCCTTAGTAATTGAAAATTTACAAATCTACTAAAAAAGCGGATGAAAATATTTTTATTAAAAAAAAAAAATTAAGAGAATATAAATGTAATCATCACACAAATAATTTTGCAAATTCCTTCTCCCCTTTTCAGACCCCGAGGGATAAAAGTGAGAGTAATGTTAAAATATAGTGTACATTTCCGAATTTTTAAATCTGGCTTTAAAATAAACTAGGTGTTTTTTATCACCCCGAAAATATAAATTCTTATAATTTATGGATTATTAAAAGTCTTAAAAGAAGGATAGAATAAGCAGGTTGTAGGTGCGTTGACGATGACGTTGGCCGTGGCCGCCGTTAGATGAAGTTGAAGATGAAGGTATAGGCAAAGGCAAAGACGAAGGCCATAGCTTTTGGCGGCGGCGGTCGCCCCGCCACGCTCATTAGTGATGATGGATCTCGGCCGAGTGAGACGCCGCCATTGGCTGCCCGCGGGCCTCTGGAAAATGGCCGCCCATTAGCTTCGGATAACTGCATCCCCTGGAATTACAGTTCCCTGATCGAGGGGGGGACTAAGGACCAAGGACGACGTCCTGCCCCGAATTTCCAGGGCATTTCTGCAACTGCATTCCACTTCAACGCCATAAACGCCCAGAACCAACCACATCTTTATGACCAGACAGCTCCTTTTCTTCTTAACCACCATCATAAAATTCAATCAAAATTATTAAATCAGATAAATACTTCTTCTTCTTCTTTTATAAAACAAATTCACATTTCTCTCTCTTTTTCTTCCATAAAAAACCAGAGTTATTTAAATTAATTAATGCTAATTTGATATTAATTCAAAACTAATAGGAAAAGAACTATAATAAAAACATAAACAAGTGTGAAATTAGATATCCATTACTCAGGTGAATAACTTACGACTTAAATTCTTTGTTCGCCCTTTGTTTATTATTAACATTAAAATTTCTCTTTAAACTCGTAAATTAAAAAAAAAATTTAATTGTTGAAACTAAAATTCTAAATTGTTTTTTTTTTTTTTTACATTTTTCTAAAAAAATATTCAGTACAAATCAAAATGTATCCAGCAACTATAAAATTGCTTTCAATAAAAAATTGCTCTTCCCTGTAATAGATTGTCAGGTAATTTAATGATAGGTTTATTTCAAATTCGCATGGGGGAAAATACAAAATGGCATGAATAGGATATTCAAATAAAATCCCATAATCATTTATATATGCTTAATTAAATTTGTCTAAACAAAATTCCCATCGATTTCTTTAATAATGATTAATCTAGTGTAAATATCGCATAATGGCATTTTTCCTTTACATGATTTAAAAAATAAATATTCAATAAAAATATTGTAGTATAAGTCTCAATGAAAAAATAAAAAGCTGAAATGAATGTTTTAGGACAAGTATTTATAAAAATTATACTCGATTTAATATAACTTTCGTAATGTGCTCTCGGGGGAGGCCTGGAGGAGGAGTGGGCATAGTGCCAATGTTGTGCATCAATGATGCAAAGTGTTCTCAGGAGCAGTGAGCACCCTGAGCGTTTATCTGAAAATCTGGAAATATGGGTGGTTTCCTAAGCAACGCTTTTACTCAGCGCGGGCTCTAATTGATCGCTGCTACCCTCCGCCTCAACTGCAAGCTCCCTCATGTTCAATACTGAAGTTATATTATATAAAGAATAGTGATGAGATTTTTGGCCTAAAAATAGTAAAATCAGTGATTGTAAATTTGTAATGCATCAAAAACATGGAATAGAGAATTTCCTATAAGAAACATAGATAGAATTAAATTTTTTTGGAGGAATTTTAAAGAAGATCATTCATGCATCCTACAATGTTTAAATTTAATTCCAAAATGTTTAGTTATCTTTTCCTCTCGTAACTCCAATTTCCTGGAAAATAAACCAAACATTTTTTCAAAATTTTTTTAATTAATATTGTGGAGCCGCTAATATAAAAGAGAGATTAAACAATACAATACATTTCGTTTTTAAATATAAACCTTGTTTCTCCTGAAACGCGGATTTCTGGACCACCCATTCAACTTTTAGTCTTCCTTGATTTTTTTTCAAGTATTTTTTATAGTAGATAAAATATTTAAATTAATTAATTTATTACCTTATAAATTAAATAATAAATAATGAAATTCCACTGAATATTTTAATAATTTTCTAAACACTTTCTCAAAAAGATTTCAGAAAGCCACGAAACGAATTTATAATTAAGACCTCTTTACCAATAAAAATACTTTAAATTCCTTTGACAAATCCGTAACTGTTATACATCTATAAAGTTTATTTTCATGAAGAAATTGCCTTCGCTGAAATTCTTGAGATTCATGCGGTTTAATAAAAAATAAAAATCGCTTTTTTTATCTTGTAATATTAATTATTATATTATAATATTATATAAGATAAAAGTTTTTTTTATTGTTTTATATAATTTTTATATATTATTTTTGAAATGGGAAAAATAAGAAAAACTCCATGTTTTATATTAAATTAATTTGGTTCGGATTGTTATTATTCGGAACAAAATAAATAGGTCTCCAGCGTCTTTTCCATCTTCTCTTTAACAATAAATTCTATATTATAGATTTTTTAAAATCACTAAATAACATTCATTTCCTTATTATTTATGTTTTTAATTATTCAGTTCAAAAACAAAAAATAAGAACTAAAAATGGAAGAGTCTTTTCTGAAATACATTAAGAAAAACCAAATTTAAATAATAATTATTGGTGCTTGTTATTGTTTAATAATATAAGATCTAAGATAATATCAACTTCAAATGAAGAATCACTTTGATTTAATTGATTGTTGCCAAATGTTGTAATAATCTTGTCTTCGAGCATAAGCTAATAACTATAAGATTTACTCCAAGTAGAGTGAATTTCAAAAGAGTCTGCCATTTTTTACATCTGATTTGTTTTTGAAAAGAATATAAAAATTTTCGCGTTTCGAGCCTTTATTTTATATTCAAAAAAAAAAATCTGAGAATGTGCAAAGCTGCGAAATTGAATCTGCGCAAGACCTGCGAAAATGCCCGCTTCGCTCGCAACAGTTTAAAAATACTAGTGAGTATTTATAGGTATTGGTATCCGAATCTAAAGGAAAAATTGTGATATTTGGTAAAATATCAAAATTTTGGCTTCCATTTTGACCATATTTATACCTTTTAAAAATTTTTGCACATTTGTACTCCATTTTTGATGCTTTATCCGAATACATTTTTATATTCGATAAAAAAATTGTGGAGCGTGGAGAGACAGAGAGAATACAATAATGAACTTTCCAATTCTTTGAAAATAAGAAGTTCGGTGGCTCTTGAAAGTCAACACATGATTTTTGATTTACATGACGCTCTACCAGTGAAAATTTTTTTGCATGTGTCGTGCAGTTTGAGTTTAGTTCATCTACTTGTTGAAACAATATAAAATTTTATTTATATCCGTCAAGTCGTTTGGCCCCACTCATGTCTAGAGATTGACACACAAACTCACATACACACACACAGTTAGACCATAGAGCGGCAAGATTGTTATATCACTTTTTTTGGAACTCACATTCGCGTCTTTAAATTTCCCTAGAAATTAACAAATAAGCATGCATGGCTCTTTACATAAGCTGAGAAGCAATTAATAAAAAAATCCGTTGGTGTTGTCATCAAGGAAAAATTAACGAATTTATATATCGGGTGGTAATTATAATTTGACTTTTAGAACAAAAATAAATCTTTATCTTTTTACCTTCTTAACACTCGGACAGCTGTATATAGGAAAGTATTGAATTCGAGGATTGTTCTTCCCAAAAAAAAATTGATAAAGACAATCCCATGATATTTAAACAACACCTAATGTTCTAATTAGTTTATATATATATTAAGATTAAATAGATCGTTTTAATATTTATTTTTTGTTCATTCATTTGTTTTTTTCTTTTTTCAAAATCGTTTTAGCTTCTTGAATTCAACTGAATTAATTTAAATATTAATATGAATACAATACTTCATCTGAACCGACCGGGCCTATAAAGGTGTCAAAACAGGGCTTCTCTGTTTAAATATAATTAAAATAATTTGTTATGATTAATTCTTTATGAAAGATGCGAGAGCTGAGATTTTTTATGTTTATTAATGGAGATCTTTATATTCAAAATGAAAGATTGATTAGAATAATTCAGAAAGAGAAAATAAAAAAATAGCTTAAATAAATAATACCTTCTTTTAAGAAATTGGAGATATAGGTAAGACTAAAATATAAAAAAATACTTATAAAAGAATTATATTTATAATCTCGTCCTAACCAATTGAGAAATGTTGAATAATAGAGTTAGATTGAGCGGAAGAGAAAAGCAACCTCTCTCTCTCTCTCTTCTGGTTGTTGTTAAAAAGCTAATGTAAAATGAAAATATCGGTCTTTTTATCTTAATGATGGCAAAATCATAGGACCCCGGATGACCTCTTCCCTGCATAATGAATGAAGCCAGCTGTATCTGGCTCTTCGCTCTCAGCCACTTTCCCTAATCATTATACTAATGCTTTCCAAAAAAAAAAAAAGTGGAGTGACTTAAAGCTAAAAATTATCAATTACTTTTATTTTTTAATATGAAGAAGAAGATAACCAATATTAAAAATATTACAATTTTATTAGATAAAAAATAAATTAATTAAAGATGATTAAGATAGGAGTTTTGGAGAAACATAGAATGATAATTTCAAAAGTAAAATGTAAAATAAAAATATTAACATCACCGAATATATAAATTACTAAGTCTTTCTTTTAATGGATCCTAATCACTATGCATCTTTTTTTTTAACACGGAAATTCTTGTCCTATCGTGTCAAACTTTTACATACTTAAGTTTTGAATAAATTTGTTGATAGAAAGGTGTGATTAAAAAAAATTCCTCTTATACAAAAAAAAAAAAAAATAATAGTATAAAATAATTAATTTTTCCTATTTAATACAAAATTTAATCGAAAGTGAATAAGGGGTTCAAGATAAAAATGGCTGTCAAGTTTTGTAGCATTTTCCCAAGGGATATATCCCAAAAATTATCCTAAAGGAGATTGGATAAAAGTACAAGAAAGATTGGCCGATAGACTTACAAACCATTTTGGGTAATATTTTTTTTGCAATGTTTTCAAAAGCTTGTCTTATCATGCTTGAATGAACTTAATTAGGTTACTTGAGATGGCACAAAGGCGACTCCGTCTGCCTTTTTGGGTTACAAGTGCAACACCTCCACCACAAAGCTGTAAATCATCATGGTCTTGAGAAACATGAACACCCACACACACACCAACAGACAAATACAGGACAAAAAAAAACTGGGAAATAAAAAGTGACTTTTTGTACATTCAAAACTCTTCTACTCCAGTTTAGTTCACAATAACTAAAATTAAATAATTAAAATGATTATATTAAAACAAGTCGAACGAACTAAGCCGAGCGGTCAACTATGCCAATCTAAATTCTAACAAAAATAGTGGGATTGAGAAGAGATCCTTAATTAAATCAAAATATTTTTTTTGTCTATAATTTAATAAAAATAATTAACGTTGCCCCCCTCCCTCCCTCCGTGGCCAAGAGGTGAAAGATATTGACAGTGTCACTATTGATAACCTTTAAAGCTAAGAGGTGTGGGTTCGGGTCCCAGGCAATCCCATGAAAATTTATTTAAATCAATTGGATACCAAAAGATGTAAATAAATATGCCTGGATAATCTGTATCATAATATATATGGTTCAGAAACCCAAAAGACTTAAAAAAAAAATTAATTTTAATTAATATATTTAAAATTCACATTTTTATTTGATTAAATTTAAAATTAAATTAATTATATTCTTTACTCTTTTTTTTTTTTTTTTTATTTATTAATTTAATGGTAGCATTGCTCTAAACCAACTTAAAATAATTTTTTTAAACAAAGTTGCAACAAATCATATACATCATAATTATTTAAGAGGACTAGTTTTAGAATATATAAAAAACTATATGGGAACTAAGGAAAAAATTTTGCACCTCCCTACGTCCCCTCCCCCTCCCCCCTCTAATGGACCGATGTTTTGCAAAAATCATTCAGATTTTGGCATTTTTTGTCCAAAATTTATATACAATTGAATTATTATTTTTAGAGTTATCGTAGACCACAGTCAATTTATCTATTCCTACCTTTCTTGTTTTAAGGGCTTATAAGAAAGACATGAAATATATAACTAACTCTTCATTAATAGTGTTAAAATGATAAATTATAAAATTATAATCTAATAGGCCCCAGGTCCCCACACCATAGGTTCTTATTTCATGATCTAAGGTTTAGTGGTTCGCTCCCCTTGGATGTTAAAATTTATTTGAATTGACAAGAAATTAGTTTAAATAAAATGGATGATGAGAGTAATATTTATACCACTAAGTAGGGTTAAAATGGCCTCTGATACCGAGAGACAAAAAAAAAATCTGAAAAAGAAATAAAAGAATGCATCTTGATTTTTTTTCTCGCCTTTTTATTCCTCTGTTATCGGAACGGCACAAGAAATTAAAGTTACGATAATAAGATCAGGACGGACTATTGAGCAGATTTTTCCCTAAATTAATTAAAAATAAAAAGTGGATTACAAAGAAATTTTAACCCGATTTTTCTCAACAAATCACCAATAAATATGTTAATAATTTCAGGGATGGGGGTCATGGGTGAAATGGTTAAATGAATGATATAAAATATGGAGGTAAAGGTTAGCCATTGGGATGGAGATCCTGGGTTCAAGCCCCCGAAAAACCTGTGTTCTGATCTTACCAATTGAAAAAATCATTCACCTACAATTTATTTTCTGTTTCTGCTGCTGTGATAAAAAGATGAACAAAAACATAATAGCATTTTTGTTTTATTATTTTGGCATTTGAGAACAAATATCATTTTTAGAATGAAGTAATTTTTGCACAGTCTTAAAAAAAAAAAAGAAAAAAGTTCCCTTAGATGACTTAAGGCCTCATCTGTTAATGTTAAAGACTCGAGACATAAAATATAAAGAATTTTCAATTGTTGCACGTAATTCGTGTCATAAATGGCAGGTAGCTCTCAGGGTGATGAAATGAAAAAGAAAGTGGAAGCATCAACTCATAAAAGTGAAAAGAAAGGCAATAAAAGTGCATTCAGTACATGATCAACATTTAGTAGATAGATGATTGTGAGCCGGCAGGTTGGCACTCCTGAATTTTGCCTGATCAGGTCAGGGCGCATTCCTCCCTTCCCTCGGGAGTTGAAAATCGACTCCATATCGATGTCCTGACCTGTTCCTAGTTGTCTGTCAGGTGATTTGTTTCGGAGTCCATTTACAAAGATTACACGTTGCTTTAGCCTTTAGCCTTTTGAGTTGGCATTACTTTCAAAATATTTGATTAATTAAGTCCGGTAGTCCTAGCTTAAGAATAAATAACCAAAGGGAAGGGGGTGGGAGTGAGGGTGGAATTTCATCCCAAAAGATCTAAATAGTAAATTATTTTTTATTTAATCCTTTTCAGCAAGTTGATGATTTAAAATATGGTGGCTAATAATAATTGTAAATTATAATATGAGCGATGAAAACATTGCCAAGAACTAGCAAAGATTTCCCAATGAAGAAAGAACAGTGATACCCCAGCCCAAAATCAGAGAGGGTATAAAATATCACTTGTCTAAAATAAAAATAAAAATTTTATTAATTTCTTTAATATGGAATTTGATAAAAAAATTCTTAAAATAAAAAGGTTATCATTTTAAGATATTTTTTTTTGGGAAAGGGAGGCCAACTATCTGTTTTTTGGTATCTATTTGGAGAGATGGGAGGGGAAATACTCTCATGTACTTTTTTCCAACTGACATAATTTCTTGACCATCTAGTATTCCCTCTCCGCCCCTCCAACTTCCGCCCCTGAGAAATGCTACATCTAAATCATCGATCCTATCGGAATGGTTTATAATATTTATAATATTATTACAAATTAAAAATTCCATTAAAATATTTGTTTAATTATTATAATGTCTATGGCAAAATGTGTAAATATATAGTCACTCTTCTTTTTTTTTTTTTTTTTCATTATTTTTCTATAGAAAACCTTGGAATGATTTTATACATTTAGAAAAAATATTTAGCTTTTAATTTATTAATAAAAATGGGTAAACAATTTTTTTTAGTAAAAACCAGACTAAATATAAATATTTTTATAATAGATTATTTTTAATCATGTTGAATCTTTTGTTTAGAAAATGTTTTTTATGTGATAAAAATTATTTGGAAAAAAATATTTATTTACTCCAAAGTCTGTAAATAAATTTATAATTTTTTTTTGGTGGGGGAGCCCCCCCTCTTTGGGGGAGTGGACAAACGAATATTTAATTCCTAAGACTAGATACTTTAGTAAAGATTTTTTTTTACCTATTATCTACCTAGTTTTAAACTCAATTTGGGAATTTAAGGGTTAGTGACTCACCCTCCTCCCAAAGATTTATCTCATTATATATATTAATATTTATTTTACATCTTTCTGATTCTAATATTATGATTTAGTGTTCTTGGTTTAATTCTTGGTTACCTTGTCCCTTGGTGCAGAGGTAGAGGTGTCGCCTCACCAAAGGTCAGTGGTTCGCTTCCCGTCCTGAGCGACAAAAATTTATTTCTATTATATTGGCTACCAATTAATAGAAATAAATAAGAACGGAGTCTAAATGGCCTCAGATGCCGAAAAAGACTTTAAAAAAATAAAAAATAAAAAAAATTCTTGGTTTATTGTTCTGAAGAATATTCTCACTATGAATTGTCTATTAAATTATTGAGAAAATTATCTTTAAAGAATAAATATTAATTTTTAGTTAATGGAATGGTATTTTATCAGCGGATGTATGACGGTGAAGGTTTTACCCCTTCTTAAAAGCTTAGCTCTCATTCCCCGGATCGCTGACGCCCAAGAATGCAAAGATCTGACCTCCTCTTCTTCATCTCTCCTTGGAAAGTATCAAATGACTCTTGACTGAAGGGAAAACTAATAGAACACGGCTCTGCTAACATTTAAACGCCCATTATTTCAAATATTGCCAAGGATATCGGCGGAAAATCTCTCTTCATCATTTTCAAATTAAATACCAAGTTTATATTTCATTTCAATGATTAATAGAAACCATTCAAGCATATCTTTTGAAACTAATGTAGGATATTAGATTGAAGAATATAAAAAGCCCCTTCTCCTAGAGAAGTGACAAGACCTTGTTTGATAATCAAAGGATCGAAGATTAGTTTCCTGTTCAAGATAAAATTAATTTAAAGTGATTGGATAACTTGAATAAATAAAAATAATGGGATATAGCTAATATTTCCGATGTCTACTATATAATTAAAAATGCCAGAAGTCAGAATCAAACGAATGACAATTAATGATGATTATATACTTGGGAACCACAGTAAGGGCTAGAAAGCCAGAAAGGAATAATTTGCCCCGCCCCACCTTACAGTCTAAGAAAGAAAAGGTAAGGGAAAAGTTTTAAAGTTGAAGGAGAAATAAAATATAGTAAGGTGTAGCAATAGTGGAATTATTTTTTATTTTAAATTTCTGAAGTCATATAGTCATATAAATAATTACAAATATATTTTAGTTACGATACGTATTATTTTTTAGGCATATTTATTAATATCAATTGGTATCCAATTGATTTAA